>JABVXS010001233.1:0-16834 GCA_013365335.1 Madathamugadia hiepei | reverse complement strand
ATATTGAGAAAGAAGCAATGGTCTATCTCTAGGGATAGACCATTGCTTCTTTCTTAATACTGATCAGCTTATTGTCACCCTAGAGATAGATCAATTGCTTGTTTCGTAATACTAATCAGCCTATGAATGAATTAAATCTAATCTTTCTCATGAAAATCTTTCACTGATTCAGAGATAATATTCGAAGAAGTCGATACAATCGTTTATTTTGAAATAAAAATTTTTCAATCATCCTCGTTGAAAGAAAGGATTGAAAAATTTTTCTAATGAACCAGCATTTGACACTTTACACAAAGATATGTAACCAAATCAATAGAGAAAACTTGGAAGCGACCAGTACAATTCGAAAAATTATCATATTTGAATGCTTAATTATCCAATAAGCTTACCTTCCGTTTCATTCTTTGCAAGTCGTTTGTCGTACCACCAGCACTTAACTTCGATACTAATTGTTTCACTGAAATATCTTTACTGCTTTTCTTGAACCAAATTCATCTCTTAATTCATTACTTTTGTCGCATAAAAATCCATGAAATATTCATTTTCTATTAATGTTAACCCCGAACATTCTTCCCGCTTCATTTTAGTATTACTGCTGAACGACAATAGCAGCGATCAATAAACTTTCATTCTGATGTTTGCACTACTTCTAGCTCTCCAATACAGTTATCACTGTGCTTTTCCCAAAAAAAATTACTTAAATTAGTTAATTAATCTGGAATCTTTTCACTTACCTCAAGTACCATTTTTAGGGAGAAATAAATTTATGTTAAAATCTTTTTTTTATCCGCCATTTAGGATGGAGAGGAACGATCAAAAGAAACTTTTATGATTGCTTCTTTTTTTTTTTAATTATAAAAATAAATTTAGGGAGTTAATGAACCTGAATCAAATGAAGGCTTTATCTTTAACGAACAAATTTTCGTTGCTTCCAGTAACCTGAATAATAATGATGGACATCGTTTCTCTGTACCATCACACTCCTAAAATCATCATAATATTCTACAGGTTTGATTAATTTAATAAAATATGAATATAAATGTTTGAAAATTTCAAATTTCAACTTTTTTTAATGAATTTTATGTTCACAACAGCAAGCGGATGAATCATGATATTGTTGACTAACATTTCGTTTCGAACAAATGAAACAGAAAAAAAAAACGAACACGAAATTTGTGAATGTGAAATGCGTATAGTGCACAACGTGCTTTCTTAAAACTTCGCGTTAGTTTCCTACGGAAAGATTGAATGTCACGGGTAAAATGCATGATATTCATTAATCTGAAATTTGACAACTAAATTTTTATTTGAACGATAAAAAACGAATGAAAAACTTCGATGATGTATGGAAAGTCAAAAAGAGGAAGCGAGGAAGAGAGAGAGAGAGAGAAAGATAAGAAAAAAGAAGTAAAAGATAAACCGTTGATTGCTGATAATTTCTACTAAGCTATTTTTTTAAATGAAACAAATTTTACTCATTGGAAAGTTTTTATTGAAATGATAAAATAGCGAAAATGAGAGAAAGGAAAAATCACACACTCCATAATTTAATATTAACCGATCGAATCCGATCCATTCCGATCTGATCCGCGATAATATTTTACATTTTATTAACCAAACTCTGCCAGTTGCTGATTGAAGCAAAAAGAAAAAATAATTGAATTTCATAGAGTCGAAAATGCAGTGACTGCACCAACCAATCAACAGCAATGCCACAATGATTGAATTTTCCTTCCAAATGTTCAAAATTTGTCAATTGCAACTTTTTCTTACTATTTCAAGGAATTAAACAAAAACAATAAAAAATGCATGGCGTCACTCCATTCAAATATACAAATTGAAAGTTATTCTAAGCAAACTTTTAGATTTTTCTTAGTCAAAATCAGTCAGAGTATTGTGTTCGAATTAATCCTAGCATTTCTTCCTATAACATTTTTAAATTGAATAAATCCTGCTTCTTCCAATAAAGGAATGCTTCCGAAGAAAGTTTATGGCTGCTAATTTTAAGCTTACATGAATACTTACTAGCATCACACATATGCATTACTTCCATAAATCGTAACTCCATAAATCTGAATTTGCGCTTTGGGAAAATGTGCAAGAATAGGAAGTAAACAAAAATTCAACCAATTAAAATTTATGGATGGAAAAAATCAAAAAAAGAACACTTCAAACAATAAAATGATTCTTTGTACTTAATTTTTTAATACATTTAGTGTTTGAATATTGATAATGACTGAAGAGAATCAATACTAAAGTTAATGCTACCAGATCAGGCATTCAGGAATGTAAGAGTACGGTATACTTGCAGATCAAAACGATCGTTTTGGATGGTAACAAGTACAGTATGCTTACAGATGGACGCAGATGACTGTTGTAGCGGGTAGCAAGTACAGTATGCTTGCAGATGGACGGAGATGACTGTTGTAGCGGGTAGCAAGTACAGTATGCTTGCAGATGGACAGAGATGACTGTTGTAGCGGGTAGCAAGTACAGTATGCTTGCAGATGGACGGAGATGACTGTTGTAGCGGGTAGCAAGTACAGTATACTTTGAAATGAAAATGATTAAGTTTGCCTTTGGAAACGAGAAATTGTGAAGTGCAAAATCATAAATAAAAGGAGAAAGATGATTTTCAAAATACTTGTAGCTATAAATATCCGTGCTAGCCACCAACAAAATTTTTGAAAAAGAAGAATGATTGTTTAACACTGAGAATGCTAATCACTTAGTTCAAATGAATGTTGTGAAGAAGAAAAAAGTTGAACCTTTTCAGCTTTTCTTTTCAACAATATCTGTTGGCGAAAATCAGCTTGATGAAAAAGTTGAAATGTGATAAAAATAAAACTTAATAAGACAAATAATAATCATTTTGTACAAAGCAATTACTGTCATTTGATTATTCTTTTTTAAAATGAAAAATGTCAGCCTTAAAAATTCTAATTACTACGAAGGAAAGTGAAAAAATTGAAATAAAATTTAGTGGACGGATAATTTGAACATAAAAGAAATTTAATGATACGAATAACATCAATGAAAAGTTAAATTGATGATTAATGATTTAATGAAGAGAGAAGGAAAAAGTGACATAAACGAGGAACAGGTGAATGACGATAATTAAATTATTTTTCTTTGGAGCATCCTTTATCCTACAATCGATTATAATTGCTTATTATACTACTTCATTTCTCAATTAAAATATGATAATTAATTAAGAGATGAAAAAGAATGATAAATGGGATTTGCTTTGTAAGGACAGCACGGTATTGTTTACAGTCGAAATCTTGGTGAATTGCTTAGCGAAGTCTGATTATTAATCGTCATTTTTAAAACAGTAGAAATACAAGAATTTCATTTTTAAAAAACTGAAGTATAATACGGTTACACGGTAATTCTTAAAGTAATGAATAAGGTTGGAATATTTTATCCGGAAGAGTAGCATAAGCAGCAAATCAATAAATCACAGTTTGTAATGGAAACTTAATTTTGGGAGAAAATAATGCCAGTGAAAAAATGAGAAAAATTGAAGCGATGGTTGCAAAATTAAATGACCCTCTGATGATTACGACATATAATAGTCCTCGTGATGATTGGAAAATGAAATGATCAGTCCAGTGATCAAAATACGAAATGATTCATTGATGATTGAATGATCAATGCGGTGATTATCGGATTGATCACAAAAAAGTGGCATCGTATGATATTACGAAATGCTAATCTGCAAGTGTAATACCTGAATGACGTTGGCTGAAAAACTAGGAGTGATGGAGTAATCTGATCGGCAGAGAGCGATCGAATGATCTGATCAATGAATGAGAACAATAAGAGCGCATTATTCCAATGAATCCTGCTGAATCAGTAAATCTGATAAAACATTTCTGATCAACATTTCACCAACCACTAAGTTCCCAAAACCACAACAATGATATTGCTAACGAAAAAAAGTGGAACTGCTGAACTTCATAACTAGGAAGGACGGTAACTTAGCTCTTTTCCTCCACTTCCTCATCTCTCTCTCTCTCTGCCTTTCTTCCCCTTTTTTTTCATTTTTTTTTAAAATAAAAAAAGACATGTAAAAAAGTTTGCTCGCAATATGTTGCTAAAAATTTCCCATCGTGTTCATTAATCATGAAAAGGCGGAATGATAAGACAGGAGTGGATGAGATCAGATCAAATTTAACCCCAGTGGAGATTTCACTTTCGCAAATTTCATTTTGATGACGTCAATGGGAAAATAAATAGCAGGGAAGGGAAAAGAAAAAAAAAAGAGAGGAAAAGAAAACTTTTTTTTCTAAACAGAGAATGAACGCAATTTCACAAAGTTGTCTTTTTTTTCTGAATCAAATTTCTACTACTTTTTTTTCCACATTTATTCCAGACAGCCGTTACTTTTGTTGCCTATGAGATGGATAATGAACGCAATTTCACAAAGTTGTCTTTTTCTATACTATTCACTTTTCCTGGTCTCTCTCTTCATTTCTTTTCTTTTCTGAATCTCTTCAGCGATATTTCATTAGCATTTTAATGGATGTTTACTTTTAGTCCCTTCAAATACTACTACTTCACAAAAAAAATATTTCAAAAACCAAAAATTTTAAATTTTAGATTTACTTCACTGTCATTGAATCATTTCTGTAATTAATAATTAACTTTTAATTTGGTGTAGGATATATTTGAATACCGAATGTTGGCAACCTATTGGTTCCTCATGTTCACGGATATCTCCTTTGCTATGGTACTTATCAAATTATAAGCTTTGCTGGAGATGGTGTGAGTTTTCGGCAGGATCTCCTGCCGTGCCAAACAGATTCTGATCGAGGGGTCAGGTAAAGTGCATCAACAGCAAGGTGGGTTTGTTAGCTTTCGGGCAAATATCCGCTCAGAAGGCAACTTCCATACACCAAATCTGGGAATATAAAGTTCGATTTAGCTCTGAGAAGGTGGGTTTGTTAGCTTTCGGACATTCGGCAAACGATTAGCATCCAAAAAAGAAGTACATTATAGCCAAAAGCAGCAGCCTGTCGTCCAAGTTTGTTAAGCCTTAACACATAAACTTCGATAGCCAAGAGTGGGGACAATCCAGGCATGCTGTCTTTCACGCAACAAATTTGTTTTGTAAGTTCCATAGATTTACTTAAAGTACTCAAAATGTTCTTCAAATCTTCACTCACAAACCTCAATTTTTGACAACGATTATGACAATTGGCACAGGAAAGTATCAGGAAATTTTCAATACAAAGCAAAGTAAACATGAAATGTGTCCCAAGAGTAGTAGACTTTCTATGAAATTTATAAAAGAATTAAAACTGATCGATTTTAGTGATAAACTGATAAAATGATGAGATATAGGTGTAAATTTTAAGGTGAAAGATAATAACTTGAAAGTGTTACGCCAAAAGGTTTGACTGCAAATCACATCGATCGTGATTTTCTGATGTGTTCAACACTAATACCATTTCACTTTCAATTTTTCAGTTTTGCAGCACTACGCGGATATTTCATTCTGGACTAATTAAAGGTTAACACTGTCCTTAAATTCAAATATAAAAATGAAAATGTATAACCGTCCGTGAAATACCACGTGCGCTTTTTACTGTTGCTTTTGTTAAACCGAAAAGCTGTGAGAGTCGGTGGGGTGCGCCGAATTTTGTATTGATTGGGAAAGTTTAGTCGTATATTTTTATTTGTTTGATTTATAAAAATTACTAGAAGATATTTTATAAATTTTAGAAAATTCATTGACAAGTACTGGTTGTTGTTAAGCTGAGAATGTTCGTGCTAAACGGAAATTTACATTCAACTTCCAAAAGTCTTTTTATTCCAGTAATGTCACAAGATTGTTAATTTCTTTCCATCATTAATATTCGGGATTACATCTAAGCCAAAGATTACTTAGCGTTTTTGAAATAAGGAAATTGGAAAAATTAAATAGTACAAAGGTCAGGGTAGTTTTAACAACATTTCTCACATAATGATTAAATTAATTTGAGCTAATTATTAATTGGCTCTACTGTTCTTTTTTTTCTCCGACAATTCGTCGTAAAGCTCATGCGAATGAAGTATTATAATAGGACAGAAAATAGTTTTTGTCTTATTTTTATGGTTTGGAGAACGATGTTTTGAAGTATTTTCACGGAAATTGAAGAATCCAGTTAAGCCTTTGCAGTGAATTTTTCAAGTGTTTGTAGAAATGTTCTTTGTAGAAATCCCTTACAAGTATTGATTGTTGTTAAGCTGAGAAAGTTCGTGCTAAAGGAAAATTTACGTTTCACTTCTAAAAGTTTTTTATCTAATAATACCACAACATTGTTAATTTCTTCCTTTGGCATTATAAATGTACCGTATGCTTTTTAGTCTTTGCTTGCAAATTCTCAGTTTCAACAGATTTATTATGGTCCATTATATTTGAGGCTTTACAAACCTAGATTGATTGATTATAAAAAATTGAAATATTTCCAACGTCAAGAATCAAACTACTCAACTTGCAGTATTAGTCGCATGGATGATACAGTTTTCTTCTCGAGAAAACAAATTTTTTAGAAATTTTATTAACCATGGAAGGTATGCCGCGTGTACCAATGCTTACGCCAGATTTAAAGTTTTACCTGGCACCGTTTCCAACCGATTTTTCATCAAAAATTAAAGAAGTTAATTTTTTTTTCTTTTAAAGAAAACATTTTTGAACAGTTATAATTTCTGTGAATCATGTGAGTACTCGCTCAGCTGCACTGAGTTCTTTCTCATGCTTAATTTTGATTTTTCAGTATGGGAAAAAATTTTTTGCTCATTTTAATTATGATTGCACTCAACAATATCTAATTGTTACTTCGCTGTGAATGCAACGTAGGTTTTTATTTATTTCAGTATATTCTTTTGCATTATCAAGATGATCCAGCGAAATATGATAGTGCAATTGGCGAGATCGAAAATATGCGTTCGGTTAATATTTCAATATTTTACTTTTCAACATCTTTTTAAAGTTAAGGGAGTTTATATCTATCGTCGTTACTGCGGGTGTGTCAAAAAAACAAGAAAAAACTATGCCGATGAAAAATTGTTTTCCGAATAGTGGTTTCAGCGTCAGACAAAATGCTGGTAGTATAAATTTGAACAGTTACCATTGTCATTGCTACGTATTTGTACTTTCAGTTGACAGTTCGTTGAGCATTGAACGGTAATTTTCAGAAATTGAGTCGGATTTTGCCAGATTCGGAAACATTGACCTTATTACAACGGTATTACTCACAATTATGTTTGATGAAGAATAGATTCCCGATGGAAAAGGAGGATTCAATTGACGCTGCATTTTCCTGGTACTATCCGCGCTTTTTTTCTTTGATCTTGTTTTGTATCATGGCTCATAGTATTGTGATAATTCGAAAATATAATAAATGGCTACTGCTGCTTTTGGTATTTTGGCCGCAGTTACTAAAGCAGTATTTAGCCCGGTAATAAAATATAATGTTACTATCTCGCTCGATTATTTTTTAGTTTTTCCGACTGATTTATTTTAAAAGAACTGTAGGAACCTCAATAACTAACTGCTTGGAATCAAATTTGAACCGAAGAAAAATTAGTGAAGTATGTATATTTCATTTAAGTAATTAATACTTTTAATATTCTTATAAATATATTCCATAAACGTGGGTGTGAACTCCAGGATGGATAAAGGTAGTGATACATCAAATGCGGCTGTCTTCGCAGATATCAATTATGAGCTTACTTGTGTGCTGCACAATATTGGTGCTGTGCATGGAGCGATCGCTGCGAACGAAAAACGCGCTGATCTGGACGTTGGTCTTGCTTTTTACCTGTTGTGACGAAACGGGGTATTATGCGATGAACTTTTTCCCAAATTTCCTTTTTGCAAAAAATCTTTGCAGTCAGTTAAGAACGCCTTCATGCATTTTCAATGCGCCGCATATCCTTTCGGACAGATACGAGACTCGATGAACGCCGTCAAATATTCTACTGTTGATTTCGATCCTTCTGTTCTGACATTTTATGTTACTATCCTGTTGGTAAGTTTCTTAAGGCATTTTCAGTTTCTGACATCAAAGTTTGTGCATCATCAGCCTGTTGCTTACTTGAACTTATATTTCTCTAAAAATAAATTACTTTTCACTAAATGCACCTTATTTTGACAGGCACAAGCACAAGAATGTTTGTTAGAAAAGAGTATCATTGATCATCGTAAGAATACAGTGATAGCGAAACTAGCAATACATTTGAAAGATGTATATGTGCAATGTCGTGAATATCTTGATTTCACTGGCTTGAATGATGTCTTGTCTTCGAAGTACAAGGTAAGCACATAATGCACATTTTTACTTTCCTTTATTTTCGTGTCGCAGTACTGTTTAGAATTTTATAGGAATGGTTGAGAACATGCACTATAAAATCGGAAATGTACGGGGCAATTGCAATGCTGCATCTTGGCTTACAAGCAGAAGATGATAACAGAATGGGTTTTAGGTTTGTTCTCTTTTGTGAGATGGCGCTAATAATATTTTATAGAATAGCTGTGATAATATGACCACTGTTTGTTTACGAGCGCTTTGCTATACTTTTCAGTAATTACTTTTTCTAGAGTCTCATATTTTGACTTGGCATTGGAGCGCGCAACTGCAGCTATGAAATATGTTGAGAAAGATAAGCGGGAAAGTTTGAGGGAAGCTATCATATTCCTGAATGATATCGTCCTGGGGAAGTTAGTTTTTTTTTTGTTTTAGATGTTCGTAAAAGCGTCACAACCATTAATGAATATTACCATATATTCTACAAACAACTGCTGCATATATGCTGAGCGATAGTTCATGTGCTGTTTCTCCAAATGATAAAGAACGAAATACAGAGCTGCTTTTTCAAATAACCGTGAAATGCAATATTCCGATGTAGGAGATGGGTGATAACGTAAAAGATTGTAGCAAAACAGTATTTAAGTAATTTTGTTGTAGGCAGCGTAATGCTAAAAAAGAAAACGATTTTATTTATCACGAACGAACGCCAAAACCGGAAGAATTGCCCATTACAGAAGTACGAGTTTATTAATAATAATAACTGGCGTAAAATAATATTGAATAAATATGGAGTCAAAAAAAGTGTCTGAACAGTTTTTAATATAGTGAAGTACTTGTATAGATTAAATAATTTACAATTTTTTACCTATACTGGAATGTAACTGCAACCCTTGCGATAGGGCGAACCGAAAATCTTGCTAACTTTAATAGGAAGTTGGTGATTTTCTAAAGCATTTTCGACTAATTTTTGATATTGAACATACGACAGGGCGTTAATATGGTAAAAGCAGTTGGTTTTGATCCAGCCGACAAATCTATTTCCGGTCCTGATCTTTTCGCTGCACTGCTACCAGGAAATGTGGTCAAATCACTTTCTATTTATAGTGAACAGAAAGCAAAGTTCAAACGTGCATTGTTAGAAGAAATTGAAGAAAAGGATAAGGAATTAGAGTATGTATATTCTGCCTTATTTTTTGAAAAGTTAACTAACCCGTCCATATTTTGATGGTGTTTCTATCTATTTTCAGGAATTATATTGAATCTTTGCAACTGGGAGAAATTAATTTCGATGATGAGTCGAAAATTGAGGAGCTTCCGGAAATGTTGTTAGAAAGAAGTGCCGCATTTAATTCACAGCCAGATACTTTTCTCGAACTGCTGGATAAATTACACCGTACTTCTTCATTCATGCAGTAGTGTAACCTTCTTTTGTATTGATGAGGAATAGTATATTAGATACAATTAGTTAAGAAAGGCAAAATTTCAGGAGTTGGAGACTTCGCAATAGAAGCTGATCACAAAATCAGCGATTTGCGTAGTAGGCTGGATGCTGTTAACTCACCTCATCTGGTTTCGTCTTAATTAGTTTAATTATAGCTTAATTTCACGAGAAAATTTATATAACGTACGGCCTAAATTAGCGATACTGATGGCGACAATAGATTCTTTAGTAAAGTCTTTCAAAATTATGACTTCAGTTCAATATGTGAATGCATATCATTACAGAAAGCTGACGAAGGGTTCAGTGCCGTTATGAAAGAACTTGATCGAATGAATGACCATCATACGAAAGCGCGGTAAATGCTGTTGCGAACAACAAATTTTGATCCAGTTTCATTTTTTATTTTATAATTAAATATGGTTTGAAGGACAAACAATGCGGAGTTACAGCGTGCATTGGCTGCTCATTCGGAAAGTCTAACAATTCTGGCCATGCCTTTTAACGAATTGCGCAAACGGCTGATAGATACACAGACAAAACCAGGTATTTCATAATTCTTCAATTCTTTTTTTTTTATTTGATTAAAATATTATTTACAGCAGATAGCGCGGAAGGACTACTGTTGAAGAAAATGCTGGATAAGGCAAATGAAATGATCACTCAAAGACGTGCTCTAATTTCGAAATTGACGGAGGATTTGCAGAATGATGATATAACAGTTAAATGTCTAGCGGAGAAGAATGAAGACA
The DNA here is from genome assembly GCA_013365335.1 of Madathamugadia hiepei. Classification (NCBI taxonomy): domain Eukaryota; kingdom Metazoa; phylum Nematoda; class Chromadorea; order Rhabditida; family Onchocercidae; genus Madathamugadia; species Madathamugadia hiepei. Next base: position 6,344 of record JABVXS010001233.1, on the reverse strand, counting down.
ACCAAGTTAGTCATCACAGTAGTTGTTTATCTTTCGGAAAATGTAACAGCTGATGGAGAATCTCGAAATCGAAGATTATGATTTGCAGCGATTGTATGAAAACGAGTTAAAAAAGCACAAAGAGATTGCCACACTCATTCATATGAATCTTGCTGCACAAGAAAACATACTCAGTGTGTTGACTGATGCAAATGCGGGTTTTGGTGATTATCGTAAAAAGATTGTCGACGAAAATAAAAAGTAATTTTTTTCGAAAAATGTAATTTTATGGATATCTCGTGCTGTTTAAACTTCCAAAGTGTAGCTAATTGTTATTGCAGTCGTATGGACCAGGTACTTGCCCTCACTGCAGCTTTTGATGTATATGTTGATGTTTCACAAAAGACCGAGGAAGGCTTGAAATTCTATTCAACATTATTTACAATGCTGAATGGTTTAAGAGAGGCTGTTGAGGCAGTCGAAGCCGCTTGTAAGTTCTGCTTCAGCCAATACTGATGAGGGGAAAAAGAGGTTTAAATGAGATTAAAAAAATGTTATTCAATGGAATTTTGATTGTGTTGTAGTTGAAGAAGAAAAAAAGGAAAGAGAAAAAAAAATGCTGCAAGAATTGGAAAAGCGTGCGACCGCTAGTGCAAAATGGGATACTACTGCGCAAAATATCAAGAAGGTTGAAGAGCATATTCTAACAAGCTCCGGAAATTTAAGGAATGAAAATACATCAGAATCAGGTTAGTGATTTTTCAATCATTTCATTAGTTCCTTTATCTCTCTTTGGACGCAACAAACAGAACCATTTTCCTGTAGTTACTTTTGCATGGAGAATCTGATTTCAGGTCATAATGGACTGAGGTTAAAAGACTGTTTGGAGTACTACCGAAATAACATAGCTAAAGGGACTACCAAATCGGACCCAAAATTTCTTAACTGTGGTACTCGACAGCCTCAATCCATCAGTATGCCATCTGTATCGCGCGGAAATGAGATACTGTCTAAACAAACCGTGCCCACTTCTAATACTGTCCAGTTATCGAAATATCCTGTTCCATTGTCGTTGCAGTCTCATTTTGGAACCAGCTCAAATCATTGTGTTCCAAATAATCCATTCAACAGTATGGCAAAAGAGACCCCACAAACTTATATGGTTTCTGAAAATGTATCACTACCGTCGCATCCACAGCAAGCAGGAAATTCATTAGGCCTTCAGTTAGGCTCTCAGTCACAAATCACTGCATCCTTGATGCCTCAGCATGCTGAGTCCTTACCAAATCATTTTTCCTCTCTTCACCGTATTCCTACCTTCCAAAATCAGAATGCTATAGATACAGCTTTGGCAGTAGCTAACACTCAGCAGGTTAACACTACCCTCCAACCATTAACCCTTCTCAGTCACGGTACATATGAACCAATTTCGAGTGCAGTTACAACAGATTCAGGCAGAGGGGCGTCATTTACACCGCAAAATGTTCCATCTTCATCGGCTACGCCGTCCATTTCATCGCATTTGAATTATGTGCCGAAAATTTCTTATGCATCGAACTCAGCTTTACCACAACAACCAGTCTTAACGCAGCGATTAGGAGCAAATCCAATAGCTGCAACTGAGCTTAAGAAAATCATGCATGGAACTGTTTTAAATGCTCAAGTTTATTCTGCATTTGCACCAAATACGATGCACTCCAGTTGTGCTGGAAATATGGCAGCAGCTGGTGCCACATCTGCATTAAACAAACCAGCCATTGTCCCTGCTCATCACTTAATGGTTAGTTTATCCGTATTTTGTGCTGATGGTTATTTCATAACCTTCCTGTCGTGTTAAAAAATAAATTTAGATTTAAATTCATCACATTTCTTTCTTTCAGTATCCTCAAGATGCTCGGTCTTATAAAACAATGTCACCTTGGCATCAACCTCTCGGAAACATTAATAATGTGAGTGAACTAATATTTGTCATCACACTGAATTTTTTTGCCATTAAGCATTATATAGAATTTCTTATCGATCTTCTAGTAATGACATGATTTTGAATTGAAAAAAAATTATCTCAAAATATCTGATTTTGAACTGAAGTAAAGCTATTCATATGTGATCAATTCGCGGGATAACAAGTATAGATAAATATATCTTACAAATTTTTGGTCATGTTCCAGAGAGTAACGTGTACTTCAGCATCAGCAGCAGGTTTTCAGCCATTACTTCCCAATATCCAAGCTGCACCAACAGGGAGCACATCAGCTGTGGTTAGTATGTCATAATTCAAGCCTTCACTAACTGAGAATCCTAAATCGAATTTTCATAGGTAATTCAGTACTTTTTTTGCAGGACATAATGAATGCACCGTTAGATGTAGTGTTACCAACACCTCTAACTCCTACTCATCGAATTGTTGAAAATAAGGGAAGAAATTCAAGTGTACAAATGATTGCGAATTCAGCACATTCTGCTGAGTCTACAAGTGTGTATTGTCTGAACCATTCTTAGCATGATACTATGTAATAAAGCATGGGAAGTAGTGAAAGTTTATTCAATCGAAATTTTTCTGCAAAACAATGTTGCGAAAGCTAACCATTAGAAAACAATCGTGATTTTTGCCTCCCAGTTCGTTTTATGATTTTAAATCTGAAGGAATTGAAGAGAAGAAAGAAAGCGCCGTGCAGATGTTGGAAACTGTAGGATCATCTTCGATTAGCTCCACCGTTGTGCAGACACCACGACCTGCAGCTGCAGTAGCACCTATTATGCAAACTGACTGCATTACCACATCAGTATCTGACTCCACTCTATCGATCACAAACGTTACTTCAATGAGCTATTCTGCTCCATTGTCACAAGCAAAGACAGCGGTTTAGTTTTCAGTTATGCGTGAAATGGTTGAGTTTGCTTACAATGAATCTGAATTGAGTTTTTAATCAGTTAGGAACTTACTAATCTTGTTCATCTTTGACTATTATTTTCTCAAATTAATCAAAATTAAAGTTTTCAGCCGCAGTGTGCCGGGACATATACAAGAAAAGAAAATGGGTCCGCTAATGAAGGATTTCACAGTAGAGTACAGGAAGTAATGTATCCCCAAACTTTCACTATTGGTAGGTTCGCTTGAAGCATAAAATTTTTCAGCTATCTAATTGGTTTACTGGACCACTGCTTTTGCTTTCTTTCATGAAATTTCAATTTGTTTCTTCAATAAAAACTTAGGAGGTACTGATCCTGTGCGCTTGGAAAAACGTTACATGCGAGAACAGTTCAAGACAGAAGGCACTAATGCCCATTTGCCACCTCTGGATCGTAATGACCCCATCAACCATATAGACGCTCATTACTGGCTGGATAAATCATGATTTTATAGTTTTTACTTATTAGATGTCGCCTGATAATGACCAACTGTGTAGCGGTGGTGTTCGGGCAGTTTTATTATTTTTTATCCATGTTTCATACTTCATTCATTTATTTTTAACTACATAGATCTGGTGTTCAATTACGATTATGCTGAAAAATATATTTTCATGTGGCCAATTATTTTGCAGTTTTCTTGTTATAAATGCATAGGATTTGTTTTTTGACAAAAAATACCAGGTTCATTCCTTCACTCTGTGTTTATAATAAAACAATACAAACTGCAATAAACTGCATAGGCAGCATCTCTTATCCTGCTATATACTTTCCTCTTTTTACCAATCCATTTGTCACATGGAATAAGATGATCTTTCCTTCGATTTGTCGTTTTTTTCTCAGTTTGTATAACTTACATTAATTCCCTACTGTAGTATTCTTCGCTAAATCGTGTGATTCGCTTCTGTACAAATAGCTGTCTGCCATGATAAACAGGATCAGCGAGTGGTATTGCTACAGCTTTCATTACCGGGAGTAACTGAAGTGAATGATTGTAACATTTCACACAATGAACAAAAATAACCCGCTTTCACATTTATACTTCTACACTATAGGTAGTGCAAAAGAATATGATCACGAACATTTGTTACGACAGTAAAAGATCATTTGGGATTGCAAAATATAGCGGAAGCTTTTAATTAGGAGGAGGTAGATCAAGAAAATAATTTTTAATCGAAAACAAATGAAAAAAAAAAACAGAAAAATGGGTGAAATGAAGACAACAAAAATCTCTAGACCACTCAGTTAATAAATAAACATGAATAGCCAATTTATTTAGCAGCTTGTCTTCGTAATAAGGTGTAGATTTGTTCCTTAATCCAGTCTTTGTTATGTGGTGCATAGGCCTTTAGCGCATTTTCCCATACTAAACACGATAAATCGGCTAGACGATCAATGAATTCAAATAAATTCTGCACATCGTAAGTAATGGAAGCCGAATTTGGGTTTAATTTCTTCAGGTGTTCTTCGAAAATTTTACATATGCCTAAAACAATTTTATAAAACTCTCCTCTTAAGTGCATTAACATTGAACGTATTCTAAACTTACTTCTCATGGTAACCGGAAGATAGGTACCACAACATATCACTTCAAAAGGAATAATCGAAATACATTCAAAAAGTCAGGGGAAAGACATGGTCTCACAATTTTTTGTGCTTTGCGTAAAACAGTTTAAGCCATGGATAAAGCATACCTTCCATACAGTCCGTAGTTGTTTCATAATCAGACCACGTACGTGACTCTACTCGTGCTACAGGTTGAATCAAAAGGATCGTATGCGACGACATCATTTCCATAACACTATAACAATATATCCTTCTGCGAATATTACGTTTGTTACAGGCACATTATCCAGAAATCAAACGCAGGGTTGACTGCATTTAAAAAAGTAATTACAAGCTTAATCTGAATATAAAACGGAAAGAACTCGAGGCCCTTTACGTCAGTTGGAACATTAACGAACACCTACCGTTCAAACGTGCACAACACTCAAGACTCACTGTCCTTATCATGACTCTGATCCACACCGTTTGAACAAGTCACTTCACGCGCCTACAATGAAAACAGCCATCCCACAGCAACAATTCAGGAATGCACCAGCATGTCAACCCAATTGAGTTGAAGTTTTCTAATCTGGTACGTGAAATCAACTCAATTACTGTCACTGTAAATTATATTCTTCCAAACTGAGCTAGGCTAGGCTATGTTGTGAATTGGCGGTGGTTTGGGTAACGCAAGTATCGTTGTTTGCGGAAAAGCTCCTCAAACTTGGGTGACTCGAACTCCAACTTGGATAATTGAATCTTTATTCGTGTAAGATAATAAACAACAAATGTGTTAGAAATACGAATACATCAAAGGAGGTAATAATAAGTTCAAAGTAATTTATGAAGAAATAGTTGTCGTCGGAGCGGTAGAGTCTGTCGATTCCAGAAATTAGCTCATAAAACACTGATTCTTAAGACGATGACCACGGTTTATATAGAAATCATTCCATCGACGTGGTCCAATCAGATCATGACACATCATGCTTGCCCAGATGGCGGGCAGAAGTTTATCATAAATTTGACATTGTGGCGCCGGACGACATTGACAGGAGCTCATCATATATTCGACATTGTGGCACCATTTTGACCCTTGTCGCTCTAACTTCGCAATTTTCGCGACACTCCCGACTTAAGAAAAAAGACAAACGAAAGAAGATAGTTGTGACAGTTGCGTTTGAGCGATCAATATTGTGCAGGTGGTATTGCTCAAACTTCGTCATTTTCTGGTTCAATAGTTGGGTCACCGACTTCGTACTTCTTTTGATTGATGCTTAGTTCCATGCATAGAAATGGTTCATGCTTTTGATCTGGTTTCTCCACTAGGTTTTCAGGAATCATCGGTTGAAATTCTGAACTTTCTTCTGCTGTCATTTCCATGAGGTATAGAGTATTTACCTTACTAGTGCGCTTATTTTCACTCTGTCTCTCCCTCTTTTGAGTTCTTTTATCCTTGTCACAATCCTTGAGTTTTTTTGGTTCATCTACTGATACAACTTACTCCTCTCTTCGCTCTCGATCTTCCTTGCTTTTGGAATTACTCTTTACGTCTTTCCCTGAGACTCGTTAAATATTCTCGTTTCCAAATTTCCCAAAATACATCGAACACTTTGAGTGTTTCCAACCAGTACTTGATTAACCGTTCTCTGGAGTCAAGGTTTTCTGGTTTGAACTCGTTTTTGTCGTCGTCAGCTGTTGGAATGATTAAGGACGCACCTGGATGTATGAAATCGATCGGGCGCATTATTCATCGGAATTAACGTAAGTGAGTGGACAGGTGTTCAGTACATCCTCGATTTCCACAATCAATGTTATGAGTTCGCTTACCCATAACAGCTTTCTTCAAATAGCTCTTCTCATGGTCTTCTTGGTTAATCCTATCAGTCACTCATAGAGTCACTCCATGGGGCTCT
>JABVXS010001232.1:0-16858 GCA_013365335.1 Madathamugadia hiepei | reverse complement strand
TGTTTGTCTAGACTGGACAAATATTTTACTGAATCGGATTAACTTTCCACAAAATTGAGAACAGCATAAAATATAGCCTGAAATTCATCAAGTTCGTTCTAAAAATTAACCGGTGAAGGAATAGGCTCTTTTGGTATGTAGACTTCGTCATCCTCGCCCACTGAGTTTGCCATACTTTTTAATTTTCGTTTCAATTTATACGGCCCACCAAATCTTAAACTTCTAAGTCGTTGCTGCAATATTAACTGGAAGCCAATCATTGAGAAACCATCGTTTATTCAACTGACGACAGCCAATCAAACCTGCAATTTGTGCGAAATTGCATGTGACGAATAAAATCGAGCAGTAAACATCTTTCCGATTTAAAGACCGCAAATTGATGTATTTGAAAGGATGAAAGTGTGCAAGTCTTCAGCAGTTTAATAATTCAAAAACTAAACTCATTACTTTCGCAAAATATTTTCCCCGAACAATTTAAAATGAAAATCTAAACCGACTTTCATTCCGGACATATATTTTTGTTGCTAGTTTATGCAACAAACTAAATTATTCCGTACAACAGGTGGGCAATCATCGTTACAGATGAAAAGTTTTTTGAGCTTAATGTATCAATAATAGGATTGGACCATGCTTTCAATCCATGCATTCCTCTTAGTGTATTCAACCCCTTAGAACAGCCGATTCCCTCGTGTACGATAATTTACTGATAATGTAAAGATACATATAGTACAGTCACACAGATATGCAATCAAAAAGAAAAACGTACTGCTAAAAAAAAGGAGGAGATCACTGCTAATTAAAACAGTATTCACCACGTGATTTTTCGGATATTCCCAACAAATCTCAGTAGTTCACAAAATTAAAACTGGTCAAATAATGCTGCTATTAATGAGCTCTAATATATACAAAATATACATCAAAAAATAGAAGCAACCTTTAAAAAAACAAACTAAAATATTCAGGTTAAGCTGTGTAAGATGAACTAAATAACATTAAAAAAAAACCAGATATACAGGTTAAGAAATTGTAAAGTGCAATATCAATGCAACATTTATGCTATCAGTTGTCGAAAGTACGATCATTATAAGAGAATGTTAACGAAATATGTATAGCAGCAACATATTTCTGGGTTTTCAAACCAGCAATATCTAAAAATATATGAAAGATGGATTGTCGAAATTTCCAATGTATTCCTCTTCAAATCGTAAGTTAGCAGAAATTTTTGGTTGGATCATGTATTTCGACTCTGAAAAGCACGTCGTCTTTTCGTGATGTTTATCGCTGTATTATTCTGCTTTATAACGGCTGCACCACCATATTCACCATTGTTCTGAAGAGGTATATTATACATTTAGCATGGCTAGGGAATTTTTATCTGATTTTTGGAACATCCGGGTGGAAAGTGTGGAAGCTTCACAATTTTCAACGAATTTTTTTCATTAAATAGGTTCAACTTTTTTTTAAATAGAAATAACCCCACTACAAAAAAAAATTGAAACTGTGATGCCTTATCATTTTCGACACTTGAATTCTTCAACTACTCGATTTTTCAACCGAACCTCGAGAAACCAAAGAGATCAGAATCCTTCTAAAATAAAAATCGACTTACTTCGGGTGTTTCAAGAACATCGTCTAGGCCAAATTTTAATGTGTCTTTAAGAGCTCCTGGTGATAAAACAGTGAATGGTGTTTCCAAAATCGAATCACGAGGCTACAAATAATGGAAAATCAATCGAATATGATATTTAACAGTAGTTCTAATCAATGATTATATGCACATGAATGGTGCCAAAAATAACCATCGCCTACAAGAGAAATGGAACTAATCATTACAGCATGGAAATTATCGCTTACTCGATACTGACTGAGTCTCCTGGGTGTTTTGTCTTCAGTGGTTTTGTTTATCAATTCACTAGCATCCAGGATTTCAACTGGATCGGGAAGTTTTACTTGCTTTCTACGTACTGGCGTTTCACCTTAAATCATAACCTCTACTTTCCAAGAAGTCAAAATCAAAATGGCAGTGTTATAACTTCATTAATACGAGATGCTTCAGTCAACAAAGAAATTCACACGGTAAAAACTAAAGTAGAACAATAAAATCAAGCTAAAATGCTTTTTATTCGAAACTTTTGGAATAAAATTATGAAACTGAGTTTCGAAAAAAACTTACCACTGCTAGATGGACGAACAATATTTCTTCCAAAAAATTCTTCAGTTCGTGAATGCGCATCACTTACTTCATGAAGCAATGATGATGACTCCATTGAGCTCAGTTCCATCTAAATAAAAACATCAACACATATAATAAAAGTATACCTGTGAATGAAAACAAGGTAAACTATAAAAAAGAGCAGATCAAAAAAAAAAATTACTTGACGCATAGCAACATCCGTGTTTAAGTTAGCCATTTCATTTACATGTGCAGACACCACATCACCTTGCTTTTCTAAATCTTTACATAACGCTTCCATTGTGTTATATGTCTGTAATAATTTAATTACAGCTACAGAAGAAATTTTGAATGCATAACTAATTAAAAATGCCAAAATACATAGAATAATGCAACGAAACTTTATATTTTAGCTTACATCGTCTATTTGCTTCCTTTGGCAAGTGACTTTCTTTGAAAAATCTTGTGCAAATGACTTCCAAGCCACCTCCTTAGGATGTATCTCATCGATAGCAGCTTTAACATATGTAGATTGCCTTTCAAAAACAGACTGTTGATCGGTTTTCAACGACTTCAATTTCTGGCTCAATTGCTCTGTTTCCTCTCTCGTCGTTTTAATATATGTTTCTAATGCATCAGTGACCTAATAAAAAGAGGCATTGAACTTGGACAGCATCAGTGAATATGTGAAAACTGATTGAAAATGAAATGATTCTGTGTGACAACACATCTGTTATACTAATGAAAAATTGGAGAAAATCTACGTTAAGATGTGTCAAATCGACGGAAGCCGTTGATATTTATGACCAAGGTGAATCTTAACACTTCATTCCTGGAAATGTAATTTCCAAAAATTGGAGCTTATAAGACTTAACAAAAAATTTCGTACGATTTTCACAATGTAGAAAAATGATCGCTAGACAAAACATGCAGCATCTGAACATACCATGTTCTTCATTTTTTCTGCCGCTGAAACAGACAGACTCGCATAATCAGTGGAAACTTCATAATAATTTTTTCCCAACAGTTCATATTCTTCTACCTGAAAAGTTATGCATGCGTGATAAATAAGGACACACGAACTGCAGTTATTCATTACCCCGTGACTGTCAATCTTGTAAAGGATTCTGAAACTTTTCCTTCCAGATTTAGAAGATCTTGCAGTCAGCATTCTTTTTGGATATGGAAACATGATAAGTATAGATTTGATCCCGAATATGGCTCACATGTTTCACTACAAAATCAATAAGCTTGTTGTGTTGTTCATATAATTTTTCGTGATAACTCTCTGCACCATTAATGAAAGAGTAGACTTCCTTCAAAAAACTGATAGCTGAGTTACCAGTGTTACCCTGCAATTGATCATATGAATAAAGTAATTTAGAAGATAACGCAAGGTGTCTACTTGAATTTCATACATAAAAAATTTTTTAAATAAACCTCGCAGGCAGTGAAAAATGCCATCAAGTGTACACGAAAAGAATCAATGTTGTCCCGAAATGCAAGCATATCTTTCTCTATATTCCATTTCGTTCGTTCTATAATTCATGTCTCAGAGCAGCAAAAGCACCAAAAACAACAATCACGAAGTTTATCCCAGTGCAAAACTAGCTGTTTACACTATTCAATTCATGCTTACAAAGATGAAAGTCTTCAAAAAATTTGGTTTCTTACTGCGAAGAAAAAAACAAATAACTTCAAACAGGAGAGTATGAAATCCAAATACTTTACTTCTCAACATTTAATATTCGATATCATTGAAAACCAATACTGCTGAACGCATGCTTTTGATTCCAAAATAATGATTTAAAAGAAAAATATAGACGAATTTCTCACCGCAACAAGCAGTGATTTTTTTCATTTCCCTCTGCGACATATCATTCCAAACTTTGACCCCTTTTTTCAGCTTGTCAGTACTGTGGGCGCTGCTTCTTGTATACTGAGCATACAGCTCTTCATTGGTATTTGATGCATTACGAAAAGAGTCAATTTTGTCATGTGTTTTAGCCAACTCCCAGTCCAAATGTGAGCAGTTTTGACGGAGCTAGATAATAAAATTAATTTAAAATCTATTACTCCAAAAATATGAAAGTTTGAACTAGCTGCAAATAAAAATAAATCAAAAAAAGTACTTAATGAAGGTGAGGAAAGTCCATTGAAAAAAATCTATTTTCTTTAAATATCAAATTTTTAAAACCTAGTCAAAATCTTTGAATACTAAATTTTTTAAAACCTTTCATTTTTTGAATGCTAACCTGCATGTTCTCCTCCTTGCTTCGATCAGCCGATTCTTGTAATTTCCTTAGAACGGATTGGTGATTTTCCAAACTCGATTTACAATCAGCCAACTCCTATAAATCTAATTAGTCAGCTTAATTCATTAGAAGTACTTGATGCAGATAAGGAATGTCCGTTAAAAAAAAATACTACGCCTTATTTTCAATCCATAATGTACAACAGTTGGAACAATAAGCAGGGCAGAAGATGCACAAAACAAAACACCCGACCAAGGTAGTTTTAGGGAAAACATCATCACCTTTGTTATATTTAGTATATGTGTGATATGTCAAAAAAAGAAACTTCGAGATACAACACCTGATACCGATCACTGATTTTTCTGATATGGTAGCAAAATTAGTAAATATGACCTACCAAGCATAACTCAGCATTTTCATTGCAACGATCGATATACTTCTGTTCCATATGTTTATAACGCTCGTAAAGACGGCCATAATGGTGGCCCATTAATTCTGCATCTTGCATCAGCTATAAAATTGGAAATGGTTTTCTAATGATGCAACAATTTCAAAAGTTTTCACCAAAAAATTACTGGAAAATTTAATACATGAAATATGCTGTTCTAGAAATAGCATAAGCTATATTCTAATTGTGCAAATCATGTTGTCATGATAGGAAGAAATTTTTCTGACGTTGGGAATTACTTATTTTACGAAAATAACTCAAGCAAAGATAAAGCTTGCCAGCTGAATGCGTTCAAGAACTGACTGCAGTTCATCAGTGAGTGTTTCGATCTGCAGGCTTTGTTGCGCAAGTTGCGTATTCATGTTCCTGCAAATGCCATTTAAAGTTCGCAAACAAGCATCATTTGCCCAGTAACGTCTTCAATTAAATGGAACGAGAAACCACAAATTAAATCCGAATCGAATATTTGAGAACTATGCAAATAAAATACAGGAGCTAAACTCACTCGTAATTTTGACGGTCAACAAAGAAGCCCGTTTTGTCACGTGCAGCTTGTAAATCACGCATTAGGCGATTCATTTCATCATTGTAAGCCTGAAAGAGAGATGCAAGAAAACACGCGCAATTACTCGAAGCTGTAAATTGCTTAATTAAAACTGGAATCACTCCAAAGAACTGCAAAATTCTTTAGTTAAAAAAAGCAGGATATCCGTACAACATGGTAATATGGCTGCAGCCGATGAAAATGCCTAATGCTGTTCACTTAACTCACAAAACCAAATAGTACTTTCACTAACATGAATATACCTTAAGCAATGCACGATGCGTCAATTTTTGATTTATTTCAGGCTGATTTTTAATATTCTTCGCAGTTGAAGCATACTCCAGTGTGCTAATCGACTCCTAAAAGCGAAGGATGGAAAAAAAAGAGACTAAATATTTTTTTTCTTACATTCACAAATTCTTGAAAATCTTATAAAAGTTTATCATCTCCATTTCTACAAAACAGAAGTGATAAGCTCATTAAGATAACTTACTTCAATGTTGGTGGAAGCAGGGGACAAAGTTGCTACAATGGTAGTAATAGTCTTCCCACCCAATGAATCTTGCAAAATTCGAGTAAGTTTACTCTCTCTGAAATACCAATTTTTTAAAACAATAACTACTGAGCAAGGTAAAATTTACCATTAGTTTGATGCAGAAGACAACTGGGTAAGAGTCATACCTTAACTTGTAATATCAATTAAATAACAGCTGTAAACAATGATCCATTTGAAAAGAAGGAGTAAACAAACATGCAGAAATCTCGACTTGAACCAAATACAAAGAATTTTGTACAAAGAAAATATATTAAAACCATGAAGGCCTGAAATATCACCTGTACGGAACATGGCCGGCTCCTGATGTTAAAGCCATAATAACTCGACCAAGTGTTAACAACGACTGATTGATACTTCCTGTACGTAATACAAACATTAAAACATAGTCCAAAAATTCAAATCTTGACAAAAAGAAATTAAAAAAATTAAAAACAAGTCAAAGTAACAACATCTTAAAAGCTATAAAGAGATTAAAACAACCAACCTGCTTCTCGAGCCCTTTTATCGATGGAACCGGAACGGCCAATATTTTCCGAACCAGCCAAATCGATTAAACTTAACTTTCCTTGTTTGATAACTTCTTCTCCACTCACAGTATTTTCCCGAATTACAACCGTTATAGTAAAAACGGTATGAGAACGGCTAAAAATCAAAAGACAAATTTATCTTGCGTAAATTCAAAATCAGACAGAGAAATAAGTTCATTTGATCATTACCTTGAATTCAAATTCATTTGAGTTGCAGCAGTTCGTCGTTTCTCTGCACCTTTTTTTAGCAGTTCACATACTTCAAGGCGATCAGCCACGGGTACTTCTTCCAAGCCACTAACGATAACCGAACCCTAAACTTTTTTACCAATTCCCTAAAGTTTGGTAAACGTTTAGCTGATAACATGCAAAATTTACCTTACGCACAGAATCTTCGAAGAGACGCAATCTTGCATGACCCAGTTCAGCATTCCCTAGTAAATCGTACAGTTCTTCGTTATACAACTCAACATATGACACACGAACTGAGAATTCTTCTGCATCCTTAAATTTGAAGAACATTCTCATTTGAAATTACTTGATAAAAGCTTTCCTAGCGACCTGTGAGCTCACTCTCCCCGTGCGTTATGCTCTCCTGGCGTATTTAGTGTATCAAAAAAAAAAATGGAAATGAAACTGCCGGTTTGTATTTCAAATTGTGCTAGTCGTCGAGAAGAACTTTATGAATATCAAGTACGTAATCTTGTACAAAAAATTTTTTAGATAATGGACCACCTGCAAAAAATATACAACTACTGCTTAAATGTTCCAGAGCAAAAGCATAAAAATCAAAACATTAACGAGTTTTCTGATATAAGACAGCACCTGACTTTCCAACTCGGCAAAAATATGTTGCAATGCTCGAGGTACTATACCAACTGAAGAATCTTCGTCCCATTGGTGCTCATAAGCCGAATTATTTTGTTCACCTTCCATTGTAAAAGTCTTGCCTGTACTTGTTTGTCCATAACTGAAACCAACTAATGTGAGATGATAAAACAGTTCGTAAAATTATAAAATAGTAGAATGCGAGAGCCAAACATGAACGCTTTTCAAACAGAACTTACGCAAACAAAGTACAATTGTAACCAGCAAGAACATTCTTAACCAACGGTTCAACCAAATCAAAATATAAGTCCAGCTGTTTTGATTGCGGTCCATACACCTAAATTTGTGTAGCATACTTAATTTTTTTCATTCAAAGTATTACATATTTGACCCAATAAGAAAACAACCAGGAATAAAGATGTAAAAATTTGATCGTAATTACATCTCCAAAACAAGTCATTGTTCAAACGTGGGATGCTAAACTGGGTAAATTCAAACGTTAATCAAAATGTTAAGCATTATAATGACAATTACGGCCTCATGTTATCTTCAGTTTACAAAGCAAGAGGAAAAATGGAAAATCTTGAGGCATATGATGGAAGGCCAAGTGATATCCTGCGGTTTGTGGACCCAGTAATGTGCAACAGCATCTCTTTTCAAAGCGAGTTCAAACCTTATCAAATGGCCCAAATTCCTTATTGATTCCACGATCGATTACAGCAACAGTTCGTTTGCGAGTATTTGCTGTAAGTGAACAACGAGCCCTTTCAGCAATCTCGTTATCATTCATCGGTCTAAATTTTGTCTTGCTTTGTGAATCAACTGACATCAAAAAAGCTTTCGTTTTCTTTTTTCTGAGAATTTCAATCTTTTTCTGCTTAAATTGTTCAATTTCTTTACCTTATCCGGACAGCAACGCGTACATTTTTTCCAGTTTTGGGGTTTTTATCTGTATTTGACATTCTCAGTGAAACTGGAAAAGTTTAAATTATATTACTATGCAAGATAGGAGACTGAAATAACTCTCCAAAAATGATGTTCGAATGCAATATTTCCAGTAATCTAATGAACCAATACGGACAATCAATTACTTTAATTTTTCGAAGAAAGGAGATTAGATGAAATGATAACTAAAACCAAATTTTTTTCCAATGCCTTGGCAATTTTAAATGCCAATGCCATAATCTCTTTCTGTGTCCTTTAGATGGCTGGAAGAGTTAACAAAAATTAATGACAGCGCTTCACACTAAAATAGCGAGTGTACAAAACATCATTATCAAAAGTCGAAAGTTGGATCAGCAAAACCGTTCAGCCCGCGTTGGATCGTTCCGAAGTTACTTCGCACTTTTCTATTCGAATAAAACCCTTCATTCATCACCCTTCCTTGCACCATTTTTGCGTACTGTTCTCTCAAATGTTGACCAGATATTACTGTTTCATCCAGATAACTCTCTGCTTAAAGCTAACCTATTTACAACGTTGAAAAAGGAGCGGACAAATGTTCGGAATTTCTGCATTAAACGATAACAACTCCTATTCGACGAAAATTCTCAAACTTCAAGTATCGCAAGGATAAATATTTGTCTTCCTACTATATGCACAAGTAGAATAATTAGTACCGCAGTCAGAAATCGACGCTTTTTGTGTTCAAGATTAAGCTTGAAATTCACCCCACTGCAACTCACCTCGTCGACATTGGGGATGAAATGTGTTTTGACGACCTGTCCCTCGAACCATTTCAGCGCGAAATACCACTCAACAGCAAATCAGTCACTAACAATATAGCAAAATTTTGACATTGCTTTTAAACAGGATGGTCATGGTGGTTGACAAAATCACGACCAGTCTCTCAATAAATTTCTCATTTCATCTCATTCAGTGATGCAGTGTGTCGCACTCTTCTCAGAAAACTTGGTGTTGAAGAAATAGCTCGCACTCTCATATACTAGCACTTGAAGAAAGCAATACTTGAAACGAACAGAAGAAATCGTACTGCGACTGACCAGGTGTTACAAACATATCCAACGGATAAGTCATTCTATTCCTCAGTCACTTTTACACATACACTGTCAGTCTGGAGCAACTAAGTTGAACAGTACAATCAAACAAGTAGTCATTCAAAGGAACCCCTACCCCGACACCATTGTCACCCACACATTAGCCGTCCAAATTGTATCCAATTATCCCGCCAAAGTTTCTCTCGCACATATTGTGAAACTGTAAATCCCTCTAGATGACATCAAAGAAGGAGTGTCAGGGAGATCTGGGCTAGGCTGTTGGTAATTCTTGGGCCTTTCCATGTTCGATTGCAACCTACTCCAACATCTCCGTTACTTTTTGCATTTCAATTATATCGGAAAGAGCCGCCTCTCATTTTAATTCTCGTTGCTTTAGATGTTAGCCGCTTGATTCGGTGAATTTGCATGTAATCAGGTATGGGCGACGTTAAGTGATTGATTTGAATGAGAAAAACGGAAATACAAAAAAAAAAAAAAACAGAGCTATTTGACCTACAACGAAGGAGTGTATTAAAATATGTTTCAAGTTGAGAAGTGCTCATGAGAATATTGTGGTCTCTGGAAAGTAGCACATATCTATGAAATAATAGGTCCATCTTTGCGGCTAATAAATGTAGCGTAGTGAATGCATGTGTAACAACTATATCCGCTCAATGATTTGCATTTAATTAATGTTTTTATCCGCAGAATTCAGCTGCTGTACTTTTTTGCAGGTATCATGCATCCTCAGTCAGTGGTTCCAGCTGATTTCAATGTTCAAGATGAGATCGGAAAGTGTGAGGCTGGAAACACTCAAAACTACCACGATTATCATCGCATCGCCACAACTCCACCCGTAGAATGGAATTATGCCGATGTCGCTGCATGGCTTAGCAAACAAGGCTTCGAAAAGTATGCGAATATTATCGCTTACAAACATAAGGTATTTTTTGTTTGCTAGGCAAGTAGCTATTTTTATTAAATATATGAATTAACACCCAATTTATGAGTGGTTAAGTCAAATAACTTTTGCGTTATCTTTCTTATTTGCCATTTTGAAGAGGGACAGGTTTGGAGGAATTGTCGAAGTTTTACCTTTCTTGCATTTTAGATTGATGGATGTACACTACTTATGCTAAATGAACTCGATTTGCGTGAGAAACCATTGAATTTGGATTGCCTTGGTGACATTAAGCGCATGGCTTTAGCTATATTGCGATTAAGAAATGAATTAACGTCCTCAGAAGTAGTGGTTAGTATTTGCATGGTCGAGGAAATTTTCCTAAGCTGATTTTCGCTGCAATCAAAAGTTATTTCAAAATTTATATTTGTCATTGCAGTTGAAACCGACAAAAGAACCTAAATAGAATTGTAATCATTATGACTAGGATAAGGTGGATACGGTTGGCAGGGCAGCATAACAACGTTATGTAGATTGTTCTAGTAGCCAAAATTTAAACGGTAGTCTTCGTTGCTGGTGATTTAGCACAATTTATGGCTGTAGGTTGAAGAAATGTCAATATCTTTCAGCCGCAGATGCAAAGTAGTGTTCAGCTGGCTGTCACAAATAAATGGAGTCAAAATGATTTCAGTAATCTTCCAATAAATGTTGATTATAAAGATGGAATGATCCCTGTTTCGGGCTTCCGTCCAAATATCTTGCCTAAAACAAGGTAAAGTTTGCCGTATTGTTATGCCATATTTTTTTATTGTTTGAAACTGATGGCCAGCATTTATTCACAATTTGAATTTTATACAAACCTTTCATTGACATATACTGCAAGTTTTTATGCTATTTCGTGCTTTGCGTAGGTAGGTTGCCTTCTTTGCTGGTGATTAAGCACAGTTATTATTCTTGCTTATTTCAGTAAAACATTTTCAATCTTTTTTCATCCATCTGAGTTGATAGCGATTTGAATGATAGAGTATCTGGCAGGTTTCATTTTTGCAAAAAACTTTTTTTACTTCAAGTGAGTCCGCACAATATATCTTGAGTAATGTTACTGGGAATTCGTTGGATAATGGTGGGTTAAAGCGAATGCATTTTCTGAGCAGAGACGACTTAATACGACAGGTAAGTTATTTGTGCGATTAATCGTTCTTTTTACACTTTCGACAGAGTTTCCGGTATAAATAATTTTGTTTTTGATTAACTTTTTGAGTTTTTGAATTTGATTATTACTGAGCATTTTGGCGTTCTTTTTTACAGGACAGACAGATTTGCAGGTGGAAAGTCCTGATACGAAAATGAAATCGTTCATAAAATTAACGATTGCTTTTTTATATTGTACGTGTTCTTTATTGATTACTGCTTTTGTAATGGTTCTTGTACATGATCGTGTACCAGGTGAGCTGATTTTCGTTTCAGAAAGTGTGTTTGAAAAATTTCAATTTAAGATTTCTCAAAAGAAAGGAAAAGTTGAGAAAGATGGTAGTACTTTTGTGTTTGACTGAGTGTTAATAAGCTTCGTTTATTAGTAATCAAATAATATTTGTTCGCAAGATTTAGATATGAAAACATATCCACCATTGCCGGATATCGTTCTTGATAATTTGCCGTTAATACCATGGGCTTTTCAAGCTTGTGAAGGAATAGCAGTTTTTCTGACACTACTTTGGTTTACGATTTTGTTCTTCCATAAGCATCGGTATTTTTTAAATTAATCAACGAGGTTATTTTTTGCAATTTAGATAAGCAAATGATCGTTGGCATTATATTTAATTTATTTGTATTTCTTTGGAATCATTACCTCTAGTGCAGCGTGATTCGTTTCTCAAAGTATAGCTATACGTAAAAAAACGTATGGTGCGTACCTAGCTTCCTTTTTTAATTGTTATTGTCATAATAATTTTTCACTTGAGAAATCTTTGTAATTTCTTTTGAAAATATTTTTCTGGGCAGGTATACTCATTCACGTGTAAATGTTTAGATTTTATGCGGTATTATAATACTTCATTATTTATATTAAGACTGCTTAAGTGATTTCAGAGTTGTCATAATGCGACGAATGTTCTCTTTGGTTGGAACTGTCTTTCTATTACGTTGTGTTACGATGCTAATCACATCCTTATCTGTGCCAGGTCTACATTTGGAATGCCATTCACAAGTAAATTTTTTTTGTTCAGGGAAGGACGTATGTTGAAATGTGGGAAGTGGGTGTGACCTCATTAATGCAAGAGATAGTATTGTGTTATTTACTGAGGACTGTTTTTTCTGTCATCATTTACCATTTAATTTTTTTGTAGAGTTACGGTACGTTCGTCGCAAGGCTTCAACAAGCCTACCATATCTGGTCACGCTTTGGTATGTCAATACATGGTGTGAGATCGTGCGGTGATTACATGTTCAGTGGTCACACTACTGCGGTGACGCTGTTGAACCATTTTATCACTGAATGTTAGTTTATTTGTTTCATCTTTATGCTAGCTTCTACATTATATTATGGTTTCACGAAACCTATTACTAGTCACAATACCATTGCTTTATTGTAACAAGTCACTTCTGGAGAACAACACAGTTTCTCAAGGGTGTATAACTTTTGTTGAAATGTTTTGAATTTGCACAGTCGTTTCAATAATTGCTGTATGATCACCTTAATAAAAATTATCCCAGTCTAACTATTCATTTACAATCTATGGTTGTTTAATATTTGAATTTAATCACAATTTTATGACCTATTTTGCGGTGAGATATTTATGTAGCTTTAGGAGGAGCTGGTTGAAATATCCGAGCTTGTACCTGTGCAATAATAGTTCATGAATTACTTTTTAGGCTGTTGGTTTTTCTAGCTAGATTAATAAATTTCCATTTATGTCTTCAGGAATGGGCAAGTAAACAAAGTTTTAGGATTATAAGTACTGTGTTTTATCAAGTGGTTTAGTGAAATTAAAGTGGAACAAATTTTACAGATACACCAAATTCGTGGCATAGCTTGCATACGATTACATGGATTTTAAATCTGTTTGGAATATTCTTCATTTTGGCTGGACACGAACACTACAGTATTGATGTATTCATCGCATTCTGTATCTCATCTCGAATGTTTTTATATTATCATGCATATGCATATCAGTTTTATATGGCAGGAAATGAAAATAAAATGAGATTATGGTTCCCTCTTGGCTGGTATATTTTATTTCACTTTATTTTTGTATTTTTTTTTTTGCAAGTTTTGTAAATTTTGATCGAATCTCTTGATTTTGACAAATCAGGACAGTTCTGCCAACTCAAAGCGGTTTTTTGTGACTTGACGAAGTAACATAACAACGGTCAACAAGTGAATTAAATTAATTTCTTTGATTCAGCAAAGAGAACATCTACGGAACAGATAACGATTGAAATACATCATTTCATCTTGAGACATGATTACCGAAGATGTCGACAATTATTTTTCAGGTTTTTTGAAGCTGGCGGACAGGGCCGTGTTGCGAACGATTTTGACCTTCCTCTTTATTTTCCGGTAGTTTTATTTCCTTCATTTGGGAAAACTCTTTCTATGAAAAATAAGGAAAATGTTAATTTTGAAAGAAAGTCTCTTTCGAAGCTTGTTGTAGATGCCAGTAGTATTTCAGCGGACTGCAATAAGCATCTCAAGAGACGTAAGAACTAAAAAAAAACGGGTTTCCTGTTTTTTTCGGGATTTTTTGTAAGTTCATTTCTTTACTGGTTAGGATTGGACAATTAGTTTTATAATTTTGAGCAAGGAGAGCTCTCGAAAAAAGTAGGAGATCTCTATGGACGTCAGCTTAAAGTTTTTAAGTGAATTGTTACGTTTTCCGGGTATTTAATGGAGTTGTGAGAAATAGTACTTGCAGTGTTGATCATTAAATTGACCGCTTTATTCGTCGATTTACCGTCTGTAGCCATATTTTCCTTTTTTTATCTTCCATTTCTTTGCACAAAAAATCTGTATAGCTTTGCATCGCTTCAGTTATGATTCGCAGTGTATTAGATTTCTACCAAATTTAACTTTTGCCTCTTTTTTCGATGATTTTATATTTGAATGCTCCATAAAATACTGATTGTTTTTGTTTGTTAACTGTTAGAGACGTTAAACAGTGTTTGTTGCTTGATTTTTTTGATCATGGTAAAATGTAAGGTACATTGAATATTATGATTTGTGATGTGAAAAAAGCCTTCCTATCTATCACTAAATTCTAATCCATCTGTTAACGTTGCAAGTTCACTAGTACATTTAGTTTATTGTTATCGAGTGAACAACGTTTTAAATATCCGTGCATCAATGCAATGGAAAAGTACTCGCAGCGTTCCCCGCCCTTACAATGCAGACTGGTGCTTCTATGTTCTCTGTGTAGCGCTGAATTGGAAGTTTTTCTTCATCACGTACTGTCAGTATACTTGTCAAATTCACAATGAAATGTGTTTGGATCATTCAGCACCGAATGTTCTTAAGAGGCCATTCAGCACCGAATGTTCGTAAGAGTCCATTCAGCACTGAATGTTCTTAAGAGTCCGATTTTTTTTAAATGTTGAAATTCGATATTATTTTGTATCATTGTTTAGCACCATCATCGCTCTTACACTTACAAATATTGTTGAATTTTGTCAGGCTAACAAGTCTTTGTTTCTGATTTCTGCAGGAGATACCGAAGATGGGTATGGTTACTTCTGTCAGATCGTTACAATCCACATGTTCAAAACAGTAAAGATATAAATCTTATGGTGAAATTTATGCTGAAGTTGGTGAGTACAGTTTCCTGCAAAAAAAGCTCGGGAGAATGATCATTCATAAGTGACTAGTTCTCAAGACTTTTCATTTACATTAAATATCCGTCTCACCTTTTCCATTATTTCTTACCGTACACTGTTAGGTCACCGAGAAAAGTATAAAACAGCTGACGGAACCACCGCGGTATTCTAAAATTTTCCCACGAAGTTATTTTTCAACAGTGTTGGAGGAATACAAAGTCCAGCCAGCGAAGTATGCGATTTGGGATTCACCATTTCTGTTGCTGATTAGCACCCATTAATTCATCAATATACTGTAGCAAGTACCTCTGTAGGTTGCTTCACTTCTGAGACCGTGCAGTAATATACCTTCCTTCATGTAATCGGTGTTCTGCTTTTTAAATTTATCACCGATAGTTTACAAGAAATGAAAGTCAGCATCAGACTACTGGTTTAGGAGTCAAGTGTGATAATGAAGAGATCCTTAACCATCTCTTTCCTGTTGCACATAATTTGCAAAAAAGAAATCCGATCGCACGTTATCCACAAACAAGGCGATAAAACTTCCAGACGTTATATAACCGCAACCATTTTCACCTACCCCACAGCTCCATATCGTTTTAAAACAATGGGATACTTACCCAGCACCACACTATAACCCACCATGTATCAATGAAAGTTCCAATGCCTCTCAGCTCCGTAGGTCGTAGAACTGACGATGCAGCCTTGCTTCCTCAGTTAAAAATTACTTTAAAGAACCAGAAACATCACCATCTTAAGAGCAGATATCATCACGAAACTCTTAATGCTCTACAGACCTGGAAGGAAATTCCGTTCAACCGCCAGAACTTGACCGATTACACTACAAGGACCCTTAAGTGTTAATCTGGAAAAATCACTAAATACGACCGGAAACAGTACTGTATAGACCAATAAACGACTAACCGAATGCATCCCCAACAGCCTACTAATCTGTTACCATGTTTCCCTGATTTCACGGCCACGCCAAGAACATCCTTATTTATTTAACAAAAAACTTGCCCACAAAATTTACTGCCATCCAATCGCACACACGCAACACCCTCCCGTAAGTTTGAATGTTCACAAATCTAAAGAATGGAAAAAACCGTTTGCTTGAATAACCGAAAGAAAAAACCTTAGATGTCAAGCAATGGAAATCAGTACAGACACGTCAAATCAAACTTCCCGAATAGTATTGCCATTAAATGTAACAACTTCCAATGTAAAATTGTATTTCTATTTGCACGGATCATTACGGCTTCGACAAATCATTTCTGCAAGAAAATTTACAGCAATCACTTTCATCATTAGCCACCACGAAGACGAAGAACCAGGTGCAGAGTCGACTCTTTTTGAATATTGTAATCAGACAACGTACGACCGTCCTCCAGTTGCTTACCGGCAAAGATCAAACGCTGCTGATCTGGTGGGATGCCCTCTTTATCCTGGATTTTTGCTTTCACATTCTCGATAGTATCTGACGCTTCCACTTCCAATGTTATAGTTTTGCCAGTAAGCGTTTTCACAAATATCTGCATGCCACCTCGAAGTCGGAGCACCAAATGCAACGTCGACTCCTTCTGGATGTTGTAATCAGATAGTGTGCGACCATCTTCCAACTGCTTGCCTTAAAAAAAAAAAAACTACTCGTTCAACTGTTATATTATTAACTCAACTTAGCCATTCTTACATTTACTGAAAAACAACTTCTCCAAATCCTGCATATATAAAGTAAATATTGACCATATGCTTACCAGCAAAAATAAGACGCTGCTGATCAGGAGGAATCCCTTCCTTATCTTGAATTTTGGCCTTCACAT
>JABVXS010001231.1:0-16859 GCA_013365335.1 Madathamugadia hiepei | reverse complement strand
TCACGTTCCAAGTTCCGATTTTGATACCTTCTTTCAATTCCGGAATATTATAAAACAAATCATTAAATTTGAGAAAATCCGGGAATAATTGGCAAATAATTGATTCATGATCTTTAATGCTTGCTTATAAAATAATTCCGGAAATATGATTGGTGATAATTTGATGATTTCTCGACTTTTTGCATATTCCTGGAATAATGCTGAGAAAGTAATTGGATCATATCGGTGAGATAATTAAAGGAACGAAAAAATTGTACGTTCGGATGAAAATTTCTTTTAATTTTATCGAAAATTTTCTTAAAACTTCTTTCAATTAAATTATGAGATTTTTCTTTTCCTTTCATGTTTTTTTTTCTTCGCATTAATTGATAAAATTTTTAAATTCAATTTTGACAATGGTTCATCAAAAGTACATTTATATCGGTTTTAGCTAATAATTTTACGATAAATTACTTCGAAGCGGCGATAAAAATTTATGAACAAAAATTAGAAAAAGAATGAATTTTTCTTTTTTTTGAGGCAAAAAATTCATTAGGTCCGTGCATTTTGTAAAATTTAATCAGTGAGTAAATATTTTTCAAAAGAAAAATTTTTGAAAATTTTTTTTCAATTGCTAATTTATTTTATTCTATCGATCGATCAAAAAGTTTAAATGACGATATGGTAGTGTATGGAGTACGAATTTCTTCAGGAATACATGAATTATTAAACAAAAATGACTCGATGACCTTTGTTGAGTGGCCTTCCTTGACCACTACTTTCATCGTTGATGGTGACTATCAACCGAAAAAGGTTGTTGCCATCGTGCATTAGGGATAAAGTGGTAGGACCCACCTGTTACCCTTAATGATACCTGTTGATGGTACAAAATGTCACATCTTGGCGACATTTAATTGAACTAAAGTAAATTTTAAAAATGCACTAATTGCACGTAAACAAAAACAAAAATAATCGAATGAATATAATTTATGCGAAATCTTTCCGGGTTTAATCAATTTTATGAAAAAAAAGGAACCAATAATTTAATTTATATTTAAACTTTTGAAATTATTTCGAGCAATTTTAAATTTTAAGAATTGCTTTTCTGTGGAATGAAAGCTTTTAAAAACTAAAATCCATTACATTGAAGGTAATTTAGCATTTCCAATTAATTTTGGCGGAAGAGCAAAAAGCAAAATTGATTTTTGCTTGAAAAACTCGATTTTAACTTATTTTATGCTTCAAAAATTTTAAATCCTACAATGAATTGATGTAAGCCGAAACATAAAATGTAAATTAATTTATTTAGAATGATAACAGAAATTTTTATTAAATTAAAAAATAAAAACTTTTGAAGAAATGAATTTCGCAAATAATAAATTGAATTGCTAAGAATTTTTAAAAATTAATTTTAGATCAAATTAATCAGACAAGATTGATGAAATCTTTTATATATTGTCACATTTTGCCGTTATAATTGTCAGTTTAACAAAAGTAAAAAAATAAAAATCAATTAAAATTTTCACGAACTTTACTTATGTATGTGATCAGTTAAATGAGATTTAAATAATTTTTTGATTTGAAATATAATTTTTTTTACACTTTTTTTCCATTCAATAATGTTACAAAAAGTTGCAGCAGAATGTCGAGTTATAGCACTCGGTATGGAAAATGGCGAAATTAAGGATTCACAATTGTCTGCTTCCACAAGCTTTGATCCCATTAGTGTTGGACCACAAAATGCCAGGTGTTAATTAATTAATTAATTGTAGCTAATTGCTTTTTAGAAATATCAATGATGTCAAATTCTTGGCTGAATTATTACCATCATAATTGATCGGAAATTTTAAATATTTCCCTAGAATATCTTTCTGTTATTGCTGTTGTTTACAATGTTCCAATTTTTTTTTTTGTCAATCAAAAGGTGAAAGATTTTTTTAACGATCAAATTAATTATTGTTAATTATTCATGAGTCATTAAGTTTTCGATTAATCCATAATTTTGATTCGAAGTCTAATTATGTCGAATTAGCCAGGGACCAAGGCTATCTTTGTAACTTCACAAACATCGACAACTTTGCAAATTTAAATTATGATCAATATTTAATAACAATTAATAAAAGAAATTGTTCAATATTTGGTGATCCGTTGTATTACCGGAAATATGGAACAATGCATTTAATTAGCATTAATTATTGCATTGATAAATTATGCGTTTGGCAAACAATTGCATATTAACAATTATACATGTATAAATAATTAAGAGTTGCATTAAAGAAAAGGTAATTGAGATCGAAGGTCAAGGAAACAAGAGATGAATGATTAGAGATCAAATATTGCAAATTTCTCCGCTATTTTCTTACTTATTATCAAAGATTGAATTTTCAAAACAGCTACCTAATCATGATTTGTAATTCCTAGGTCAAAGTTAAAATTTCTTATGCTAAAATACATCCTTTCAGGGGTTAAAATTTGCAACTTTTCAAGTTGTAAATAAAAAATTTTATTCATAATGTGTAAAAAACAAGCAATGAAAGACAATAACATGCAGTAATGATAATTAATACTACTAGTGATGATCGGATCAGTGTTAAAAACGGCCGGATTGGTGATAACATCGACCGGATCCGTAATAATGTAACGGATCAATAATAACCGGATTGCTTAAATTCTTCAACCAATGATCATTTGTTGTTTTTTTAAGGATCCGCAAGGAACTTGCTTCCGGTGCATGGTGCCCTAAACCGCAAATTAAAAGCGGATCATATGAATTTTTGGAAGTTTGTTTTCTGACTTTTTTTTTAAATCAAAAAATTGTTTAAAATAAATGCTTCGAATCATTAGTTGATTATAAAATAAATGAAATGCATTATAAACTTTTTTCAACTAACATTTGAAAAGCAACGAATCCTTTTGGTGAAATTATGCAGCCACAAAAAATGTCAAATGAAATGTGCAATAAATCAACGGATGATTCAAATTCCAGTAGAATTGAATATTTCATAGTGAATGTTAACACTTCGCAAGGAATTATTTGAATTTAAAAATTTAATTTAATTTTTTCAAATGATTTACATGAAAAATGTTTGATGAAATGTGCAATAAATCAACGGATGAATTTTTTCATGGACTTTTTTTTTACCAGAAGAACTTAAATAAAATTTCATTATTTTTTACCAAAAAAAACTGGTTAAAATTTTTTTTCATAACTTTTAAGGTTAATGGAATTTAATGCTCTCTTACTGCCGAACCAATGTAGTAAATGCGGAAATTTTTCAAAAAAAAATTTAATTTTTATTTAATTGCTGTAAAATATGAAATTTTGAAAAAGAGTGATTTAATTATCAAATCAATTAAAAAAATTTTATTAAAACATTTGTTGGAATAATTTAAATTAATGAATTCGAAATATCAATTTTTTTAGTAGACTTACACAATTTCTAATTGCAATATCACTTGCTGCTAAAGTTTCGTTTCTTTTCCTTTTTTTTTTTTTAATTACAGGTAAATTTGGAAAAGGTATATGTTATCAAAGGAATTGAAACACAAGGTCGGTACGGTAATGGTACAGGTCGAGAGTATACGACACATTATAGGATTGAATATGTTCGCATGAATACTTCATGGATCAAGTATCATAATCGGGGATTGGTTGAAGTACTGGAAGGTAACGAGGATACGGTAACTGTTGTACGACAGAATTTGGATCCACCAATTGTTGCAGCACAAATCCGCATTGTTCCATATTCGACATATCCGAGAACAATGTGTCTACGTGTGGAATTTTATGGATGTCCCTACAATGGTCACTTCTGCAGATTTTCAATCTTCAATATTTCATAAAGATTTTCATTTTGAATTGTTGAACTTCAGTTATGATGACATTTGAACGCAATAGATAAGAAAGAATTTAGAATTTTCGATCTTAATACTCCACAAAAATTTTCACTGAACTTTAATGATGATGAAATTTAAATTCTTTGAATTGAAAAGAATTTACAATTTTCCAGAATGATGTTTTACAAAAATTTTAATCTTAAATTGTTAAAATTTAATCATGAGTTAATTTGAACTCAAGAGATTAAAAAGAATTTCAAATTCTTCGACAAATTTTCATTGTAAAAATTTGCTTCAAATGTAATTTTAATTGTTTTCCGTTTTTCGCCCCGGAAAGTTTTGGATTTTTTGAACCAAAAAATAATCATTATCAATTTTTCCAAGTATAAAAGAAAAAGAGAAGAAACTTTCAAACACCAATTTGAAAAATTGCCATTCAAAAAAATTTATTTCAAAAACCTAACTAACTTTTTCAATAAATCACGAAGTTTGAATTCTCAGCTTTCATTTTTTTAACGTAAAAAATTATTGAAATTTTATCATTTTTTTAAAATATACTTTTTCTTTCACAGATGCTTTAATGTTTTACTCGATGAGCAACGATGGCTCGAGAATTGACAATTATGATTTTCGTGATCGAATTTTTGAAAAATCAACTATGCTCAGTCTTTTTACAAATAATAAAAAGTAAGTAATTTACATATGAAAAAAAAAATTCAAATTTAATTTAAAAATCGTTAATCAATGGATATTTTTTAATTATTCATTGTTTTTTCCAATTTTTCCTCAGGAAAATTTTACCAAAATCGATAAAATTTTAAAATTAAAATTATTAGCAAATAATTACATACACAACAATTAATCATTCATAATTGTTTTAATTATTCCCAAATCAAACATGACTATTTTATTTCAAAATAATGCAAGTTTTTGATTAATTTGTGAAATAATTTCTATTTAAAATATTGCAATTATATAAAATTTTTTGCAAAAGAAAAATTCATTTTTTTAATGGAGATTTTAAAAATTATAAAATTTTGTGAAATTCGATTTAATTAATCTTGAAATTATTTATCAAATTGGATTAATTCATTTTGATCAGAATGTGGTAGTCTCTTGGCTCTTTAATTATCATTTTATCGTTGATTAATATACTCATTAATTAGTTTGATTTTAATTTTAAAAATTTATCAATTGATTTGGTTAAATAAAAATATTGTTTATCAATTTATTAATTATTAATTATTTACATCGAAATTTGTTATGGTTATGCACGTGATTTTTTAATTACTAGTTTCATAATTAATCTTGATAATTTGTCAATTAAATTTTAGATTTCAATTAATTAAATATTTTGAATTTCAGAGGTTTCGGACTTCTCACGGACGGTGTCATTGCTACAACAAATCCCTTCGATGATATCACCAGCATCGATGATCGAAGATCATCGGCATGGATTGGTTGGAATCAGCTGATAACCAGTAAATAATTATGCAACCACCCTTAATTGATCACTTAATTTTTACTTAAAATTGACCGAAATCATTTAGTATTGATTACTTAACTTTCGAAAACTTGAGCAGACGCAATCATACTTAATTCATCAATTAATTTTAATTTGAAAACTTAAAAGGATTTTTGCTGATCAAAAGTTTCTAAAGTGCTTGTTATACTGGAATATTGGAAAGATCGATAATTGGTTTATTTTCACGAAATCCCAAAAATTTTGTTCCTGTTGTAGTGGTTGGAATATTTGTAAAAATATGAATGCAAAAAATTGAACGATTAAATAATTTAAATTTCAGATGGTTCAGTGGAAATAATTTTTGAATTTTCGGATATTCGAAAATTTAAAAATGTCGAAATTTGGACCTATGGTACATCATTACGAATGACGGAAATATTTTTTAGTTTTGATGGGAAAAAATTCACATTCGCATCACAAATATCATCGATACAGGTAATAATGATAATAATGATAAAAAATGATCGTAATTTTTTTCCTTCAGTGTTTTTCCCCTTAGTTGCAGGCTCTACTTTCTGTGGAGCATTGTCTTCCTGCGTTCGGCTCCACAGATGCAAGTTGCTGTTGTGTTCCATTTCCCTTGTTATTGTGTTTTTGGACTCAGTGCGATACTTCTTGCCCATTCATCCAGGCGGGACAAACGCTAAGGAAAAAAAAAACTCAATCTTTTAATTGGCCGTAAAATTTTATTGGTTTAATTATTCAAGTTTGAAGCAAGAGAGCGTCGGCAAACTTTTGGAATTTTCCGACAATCATCGCCATATTGACGACAAGACCTGGTATATGAGAATCATGTGATGAGCAAAGGTTTCTGGCTTATGGGCGAAGCACAAAGCTGTGACGTGTGGAGACGACGCTCTAAAATAGCGGACCCTACAATCACGTGATACAAACGCTAAGAAGAAGAAAAGAAGAATACTCAATCTTATAACTGGCCGTAAAATTTTATTACTTGAAAATGAAAAAAAAATTAAAATTATAATTTACTAAAATTTTATATTATTTAAAAATTAAAACATCTTTGCAACAAAATATTTCATCAAAATTAAATAATTCTATAAAAATTGCGAAAAAAAAAACAAAAAGCGAAAAAGTGAAGTAAATTTCCACTTGCTCCTTGGATTTCGAACAAATTTCACTAATTTCATTTTCAATACTATAAAATAATAAATGCAAAAAGTTTTACAAAACATTGAAAAAACAAAAAAAAAAGTTGAGTAAGAGATGATTTTTTTTTTTAAATGAAAATTTTCATTTATCGATTTATTTGATTTCTTACCTTTTTGCTATTTTTTTTTTTTTTGTTTTGTTACAAAAAACAAAATTGCACCATTAATTAATTTTTCTTTTCGTCTTTTAATTAATTACGATCCTTCTTAATAATATAAAATTTTAAGAAATTTAAAAATGACAAAAAAAAAATTACAATTGAAAAAAAAAAAAAAACGAATGCTTTGATTCCAAGAGAAAAATGGCAATTAAAACTTTCAACATTTTTTACCAATGTTTGTTTTTTTATTTTATTTATTTATTTTTTTTATGATTTTTCCTTTTCATTTTTATATTTCTATCATTTTCCAAATGATTTATTTGAATGTATTTTCGTTTGCTTTCTTTCCTTCTTTCTCTCTTCCTTTTTCAATATTTTTCCTCATTTTAGCCAATAAAAATTTGATTCCTACAAGCTCACAAAATGGCAAAAACGGAAGGAGGAAAAACTTCAATTGCGCCAGCATATTTGGAAGGAAAGAAAGGAAAAAAAAAAAGGTAAAGCAATTTTGAAATGGATAAATTTTATATCTGCTTAAAATTCATTTTTAAAAAGCATTTCATTTCCGTCAAAACAGATATTTAATTGTTCATTATCGATTGCTACAACTTTTATCAGCCATTGAAATTGTCAGCAATTTCATTCAATTATCATAATTTTATCTAAATGCCATAGCTTTCATTCAATTATTACAATTTCCATTCAAATATCCTCATTCATCAAGAACTATATATAGTTTTTATTGAATTATTACGATTTATCCAATTATCATCATTCTTTCTTTTTATCACCATTTTGAATTTGATTGTTCATAATTTTTTATTTTTATTTTTTTCATTTATCTTAAAATCCTAGCGTTTATATCATCAACGTTACTGCAGGGTGCGCTATCATCTGCACACGTAACAGTTCTGTGCTTCCGTCCATAAGCCAGAAACCCTTGCTGATCATGATTGGCGCATACCAGGACTTGTCCATGCACGCCATCGTTGGAGTACACTCTATAGCATTCATGCGACTGCAACTAGATTTTCACGACTAAATCTTAATTTCAATCATCATAATTCTCATCTAACTTTCAGGATTTTTTTTTTCAATTATTACGATTTTTCATTCAATTATCATCATTTTTAGATGGAGCAAAGGGAGAAGGGAAGAAAAAAAAATGAAATGAAAATTATTTATGAAAAATGTTTATTTGATAAATAAATTCAAGAAAATCTTATTCCTTAATGATTGATTAAATTTGCTGAAAAAAATTTTTTTCACATATTTCAATAAAAAATTTAATTCAAAAAAATGCTAATTTGATGTGCAATGATAAAAAAAAGAAAAAGTTACTTGCAATGATTAAATGATTAATGATTGTGCAACAGCTGGTTTCATCAAAATGAATTGATAAGGTAATTAATTAGTCATGGATAAAATGATTAGTTAATTGATGAAATTAAAAAGCTATCCTTCAATGATTGGATGATGCTATCCAGAGACAATTGATAATTTGGCTTATGGCTCATTGCTAATGAAATAATTAGTTGAGAACAAATGATGAAATTAATGATCAGGTGGTTTATTGGGTGATAAAATTAATCAATGGTAAGGTGATTATTGAATGATGAAAAATCGAACATTTACTCTTTCATGATTGAATGATGCTTTTCGATCGAATGGCCAAAACAATTTGGAAATTTTGTTTTAATGATTAAAAGTGATTATTTTAAAGATCAAATGATAATTTAATGATAAACGAACGAAAATATTTCTTTAATAATTCAATTAATTAGTACTTTGCAATATTTGGTTTATGTGAGCTGAAAATTTGAATGATTTTGACAAGCAATGGTAGCATTACAGGGAGAATTATGTACAGATTAATCTAATTCACAAATGATCAATGATAGATGAAATAATCATGATTAGTAATAATACTTGAATGATAGATGAAATAATCATGATTAGTAATGATACTTGAATGATAGATGAAATAATCATGATTAGTAATGATACTTGAATGATGGATGAAATAATCATGATTAGTAATGATACTTGAATGATAGATGAAATAATCATGATTAGTAATGATACTTGAATGATAGATGTAATAATCATGATTAGTAATGATTATATACTTTATAAATTTGCAATGTTTTTTCGTTTTATGCTAAAATCAAGAAGGATTGTGATAAAATTATTATTTAACAATAAAATTATTGGCAATGTTGATATATGGAAGAATGCAACACCCACCCAACATTTAGCTTCTAAATTTAATAGAATGATAAAAATGATTATTTCATTGGTTTGATTGATAAAATAATAACGATTAGCTTTTTGAAAAAAGAACTACTTAAACTAGTGATAATTAAAAAATTACCAATTACCAGAAAAGAGTAAAAAAGTGATAGTGGTCAGTGATAATTAAGAATGATAATAACGGCTAATGATAATTAAAATTTAGTGAGCGGCAAAACAAAAAAAATACAATTATCGGTTTAAAATTATTGCAAGCAATAATTAAAGCATAAATAATTAAATCGATAATCAAACAAAGAAAAAAATGGAAGAAAAAAAAGCCCAAATTTAATTTTAAATTATTTTTGTTTGCCAATAATATTTTCTTGAAAAAATAAAATTAATTGCGAATTAAAAAAAAAAAATTAAACTTCCATCTTTTAACAAATACTAACATTAAAATTGCTAACTTAAATAATTGAACAATTTATACAAAAAAAATTTTTTGACGTAATTAATTGCAAAATTTACTGCTTTCACATAAATTCATTTCAAAATTAATAATTTTTTCAAATCAATTGTCGCAAAAAAAAAAATTTATTTATTTTAAAAAGAAAATTATCAATTAATTAATTAATTAAACAAAAGCCAATTTGTTCATTAAAACTTTGATTATAATAAATCAATGGCTGGAAAAAATTTATTAAATTTCTAAAAAAATATCAATTTAACTGCGAAAAAAAAAAAAAGGACGAGATAGGCAAACATTTGATATTGCAAAGAAAGGAAGAAAAAAAAAAAAATAAGAAAAGAAGCAAAAACAAAAATTTCATTAACAATTGTAATCCATTTGGAGAATTACAATGGAACATTGCTGCGATCATTGATCAGCCAAAAGCAAAAATGCAAAAACTTTTCAAGCTATTTCATTGAATTAATCGAAAAGTCTTGAAGTAAACAAGCAAAATGAAATATTTTTCCTTCCATCGCACGAATGTCTCTCCTTCTCTCTCTCTCTCTCTCATATAGAGGTATTTAAAATCCTTTCTTTTTATGTTCCTCAATACTTATCTTCATGCATTTTCTCTTTCTCTTACCACAATGTGCATTCTATTCGTTTCATTTTTATTCCTTTTTTTTTGTTTAAAGTTATTAAAAGCACATTTAATTAAGCATTAAATGACGTGAATATGGGATGGAGAGAAGGGAAATATTCTTTCTAAGTGATAATAATAATAATAATTGCTAATTAATAATATCAATTAAAACAAATAAAAACCAATAACAATGATAAATATAGCAATTATTAATGGCTAATAACAATGATTAGTAATGATCAAAATATTAATAATTACGCAATTTTTCATTAATAATGATGGAAATTAATGATAATAGTAATAATAATAATATTAGTAACTATATCATGATAATAAACAATAGTAACAATAATATGTCATTAATAATGACAATAACAATAATAGCGATGATGATAATAATAATAATAATAATCGCTACCATTCATCAACAACTTCAGCGCAATATGGCGAAACATTTGGAAAATTT
The DNA here is from genome assembly GCA_013365335.1 of Madathamugadia hiepei. Taxonomy (NCBI): domain Eukaryota; kingdom Metazoa; phylum Nematoda; class Chromadorea; order Rhabditida; family Onchocercidae; genus Madathamugadia; species Madathamugadia hiepei. The sequence goes on along the minus strand of JABVXS010001231.1, from coordinate 6,453 downwards.
GATCGACAATAAGGTGGCAATTTAAATGGCCTAAATGTCAAAATGTCAACGTCAACAAAGTAATGATGGTGTAATTATGATAGCAATGATCATTGATGACCAGTGAAATGCTCATAAATGTTTGCTAAAACTTTTGACAGGGATAAAAAGATTTGGTCAAATTTCGAAATTTGAAAAAAAAAGAAAATTGTAATTTTTTTTAATCAAATATTATTTTAAATATTAATTAATCATTTGTAATGGTTGTTTTGTTTTTCTGCAAGGAAAATTAATTTAATTTTTGCAATTCCTTCATTTTGTCATCAATCAAAATTTTGCTTTGCTTCAAACATTTAAATTAGAATTAATGAAGAAATGAATAAAATTTTTTTAAACAATTAAAATACTTCGCAAACACGTTAACCTAAAATTAAAATTGGTTCATTAACTCTTTTTGTTTGATGATTTCTTCATCATTTATCTAATATGTGGATTCTAATGGTACTAAATGAAATTTCAAATGAATGAATGAACTGAATTAAATGTAACGAAATTTGGAGAATTTTTGAAGTAAACGGAAACAAAAGATTCGACCACTTCAACAAAACTCGGAATTAAGTCAGCATCGTCTTTTTCTCAGTGCCAAACCAAGAAATTAGGCTTTGCACTTGAAAGTTAAGTGGTTAATTTGCGAAATTTTCCAAAAATTTTTATTCAATTCCAGTTGTAGTAATTAAATGGAGCTTAAAAAGCAAAATAATTAAAAAAATTAAATCATCTAAATTTCTTTGCAAAAAAAATGAGCAAATTCCTAGCAAAAACAAAACAAAACAAAACAAAAGAAAACCTACTCATAACTATTGTTATAATTTAAAGTAATTTTGCAAGGAATTTATTGAAAATTCATCAATTTTCGCAGTTCAAAATTTTCCAACAATACCAAAGTTAATGCTATCAATAAAAAAGATAAAAGTTAAATTCGTTGTGACATTTTGATGAATACGACAACAGCAAGGATCACAAAACCAATTTGTCCGTACTGAATTTTTTTTTTTTTTTAATTTGAAATGGATAAATACAAATGACCTAAGGAGTATTATGATAACACAGTGATAGGAGAATGAATACGAAGTGATATGGGTGATTTTATTAGAAGTAGGCATTGATCTTAAATCGGAATTAGAAGTTCTTTTTTTTATGAATGCATCGAATTACTGCTATCATTATTACTAGTAATTAGTATTATTGTTATTAATATTTCAGTGTCATGTGCTGAGTTGTCGCTGTTACCCACCGACGCTATTATTACTTATCTGTTGTTGTTACTGTCGGTGTTATTGTACCTGCTAAGTTATCGCTTTTGTTATTGTCATGTGTTGTTACTACTGTCAGTGTTATTGTTTTACATATTCTGCTGTTGTTGTTATTGCTATCTTTGTAATCGCTGTGTTTTTGTCGATCGTAATATTCCCACTCTTATTGTTGTTGTTGCTGTTGTTGATACCTTTATTATAATTATAATTGCTGTGTTATTGTTGTTGCTACTCTTGTTGTTCTCGTAACAATTATTATCATTTTGCTTCTCCATCTAATTGCTATATTATTTTTTGTTACCTGTACTATTAATCTTTGCTGCCACAATTATTTCTTCCGTTATTGCTCTTGTTCATGCTCTTATGTCATTATTTTTTGTTGTTTTTATTATTTAGCAACCATCATTACTTCGCATTTTAGCGAATATAATAAATTTCATCATTCGAATGAATGGGAATAACTCATTATAATATGATTAGTAATAAATTTATTATTAAAAATATTAATTTGAATATTTAATGATAGCATTTTGCTAACAATAAATAATTCAATACTAGCATTTCATTTTGAAATTTTCAATTTTCTAACCAATAATGTTATTTGAAATTGAAAATTCAATTATTTATAAAATTTCAAAATCAGTAATTGATTAATTCATCACAATGAATATATTCCAACAGCAAAAGTATGTCTCATAATCAAAAAGACTATTCACATGTAATCAATCGATCTTATCACTTTCAACAATATTTTTCTTTTCCATCTAATCAATGAATGATTTGAAATTTTAACCAATAATAACAATGCTCCTTTCCATGGCTTAAAGTGGCGGAAAGGTTTGAGTAGTGTGATTAGACGGAGCTGCTCATCGTACGTTGAGGATTTCACATCAGGACTAATACTCACCAAAGTGCTCTTCGTGGGATCCCTTGGGCAAGATGAAAGCGAAGAAGCAAAGGCGAGTCATGGTTTGCCTAACCAGCGAGTGACTTGAACATAAGGTCAAAAATCACAACAACAAAGGGCCTCAGTCAGTTCCCTACACGTCAGGAAGCCCTTACTACTGCACTGGCTGGAAGGAAGCAGAATGACGAGAGGTTGCTAAGAATTTCAAGTTCCACAGCCCGCGTTGGCCGAAAAACGGACCCCTCTATATGCACGTACAACACCCGCGGGGCATCGAGAGATGATCAACTTCTCGTTTTGATGGAGGAAAAACGAAAAGTTATGTGCGACATTCTCGGAATCGGTGAAATAAGACGATGGAAAGAACTCCACGCAACTTGGAACGACGGAGCAGGATCAGAACAACAAAACGTGGACGGAATGGGCTTTATTGTCAGCCCGAATCGATCCCATAACATTATTTCATGCCACCTCAAACCAACAAGGATTGGAATCCTTTTCATTGAACTCCAGAAAAAAAAAGCACTGAAGACTATCCAAGTTTATGCGCCAACAAGCGCCTGTGATGACGAGAAGTAGAAAAATTTTATCGCGAACTCCATATGGCGGAGCAAGAAAATTCAACCTACACAATCATCATGGACGACTTCAACGCCAAACTTGGACGCGGAAAACCGACCGGAAAATACATCGGACGGTACGGAATAAAGGGGCAAAATGGAAGAGAAGAACGACTAGCAAAGATGGCAGAAACAAAAGGATATTTTGTTGGCAACGGCTGGTTCCGAAACAAACCTTCGCGCAGATGGACATGATCTTTCCCAACCCAAGAATGAAAAATGAGATCAATTTTGTTCTAGCAGACAAAAAAAAGGCTTCTCAAAAACGTCGAGGTGATACTATTCTTCAATAGCGGCAGCGATCATAGGCTACTGTAAGTCAAGATTATCATCGACATTCCAACATAAAAAAAGTTCATGAAATCGCAAGAGAAATGTGTATACACTTGAGACGAACAATAATTTACGAAGACCTTGAAAGCAGCGAAGTTCTAACAGTCAGAAGACATCGACGCAAACTGCATACACTTCTTAAACACCTTAAAGCACTGCGCTTCTAAAGCAGAGATCAAAATCCCAAGAAGGTGAAATTATCAGAAAATGCAAAGCTGCTGATGAAAAAACGAAAATTAATGCAACGCAGCGGGGTGCACAATATCGAATGCTCTCTCCTGTGCAAATTAATACGGAAAAAAATGAAGACGTTATCCTCATCTTTAAACAGAAAAAACTAATGCAGACAGCAGAGGAACGAAAAAGCAGGAGGAAGTGTAGGAGAAGCCTGGTGCTCTACCGAAACAACCTCAAAGCTCTTCGAGACAAAATTGACAACTCTTGAATAGCAGAGAAGGAATGGAAAGAATCTGTAAGGAATTCTACAGGGAACTGCTATCCTCGAAGCGAAACATCCCAGCACCAAGGATGCCTTCAAACAAAGATCAACCACACCTCCAATTCTGATAAGCGAATTGCGTCATTTCATCGAAAAAAACTGCAGTCAGAAAAGCACCCACGAGAGACGGAATTACGATAGAACTTCTCAGGGCCGGTAGATACCCAATCTGGGCAGAGCTTGCAAAATTGTTTACGAGATACCCGGAGTTAAAAAGATACCTCGAGCCTGGAAAGAATCCGATCCTACTTTTCAAAAAGGGCAACCGCGAAGATATCAAGAATTATCACCCAATTTGTCTTCTCTCACAAATACAAAGTTTTCACCAAAATCATCACAAACCGAATAGTGAAAACTTTGGATGAAGAACAACCGAAGAGAACAAGCAGGATTCAGAAGCGGATTCAGACTAGAGATCATCTCTCCTGCTTAACACAATTGCTCGAACGCTTCAGGGAGTACAAGCTCCCACTATGCTTTGTATTCGTCGATTTCGAGAAAGCTATCGACATTATCGAATTTAACGAAATACTCCAGTCTTAATAGAATAAGGCGTTGAGAACCAGCACATCGAACTTCTAAGGAACATTGATACGGATCGCTCAACGGAAATCATCCTCTTCTACAACCCCATTAAGATTCCAGTTAATACGTAAAACACGGAGAGACCATTTATCTCACACACACATGCGCTTCGCTAACGATATCGTGCTCATCGGAAAAAGTATACCTCAAAGTCAGCAGATGTTGCGTGAACATGAGAAAGCCGGAAACAAGAGATCGTACTCCACATCAACCGATCAATCAAAGACTAAATCCATCAGATCTCAAGGTTTGCGGAGAGCAGAAATGAAGCTAGGCGGTAAGGTCATCGAAGAAGTCGAAAAATTACCTTATTTATCACTACCGTTTTGATATATATTGTATACTATTGCGTTTGTAATTTGTTTCTTGTTCGAATAAAAGGTTTAATTACCCAAGTTTGAGGATCTCCCGCAAACAACTATATTAGCGCTAAACAAAGAAGATACAAATTTCCCGACATATGCCGAAAGTCCTCGATTGGTATCCGGAGAGGAGTTAAAAGGACTCACGAGAGACCTCCAAAAAGATGGACCGACCAAATTAAAGAAATATGCGGCAGAACGTGGGAACAGATTGCTCGAAACCGAGCAAAGTGAACAATTGTTGTGAAAAAGGGCCAACTCGAGGAAACTCGTTGAGTTATCGACCGACCAAGAAACTAATAAAAATGCCATTTCATTACAGGTCATGTCATAAGTTCAAACCAGTAATTAATTAAAAGTAAAGTACATATGTTTTATAATTGTGAATATTTCCAGGTAATTTGTCATTACTCCGAGAAAAATGTTCTACCTTATCATTGGTAACACTTTTTATCGATCATGTCGATTATTTATCAACTTTAATTTTAAACTTTCCAAAAATCAATAATTTTTTATTGTTAGCTTTTTTTTTACAAAAAATTAGTGAAAACTTTTTGCTTTGAAAATTTAAGGGCTTTTCAGTTAAATATTTGTCAGCCTGTTGAAAGGAATTTTTTCACCCTTCGATTCAAATTTTTTTATTTGAGAATTGTCAATTTCGAGAAAAGTCATCATCTAAATTGTCGACATTTTCACACACACACACACACACACACAAATATACTTAAACATTAATGAAATTGAGTATCAACTGGCAAATTTTATTTAAAATATTTTTTCATTACCAGTGTTATTATACTATAACTAATTTAAAAAAAGACTATTTTTTTTTGCTATTGAAATTGTTCCATTAATTATTCTGAAATTTTTTGAATCAGAAAAAAAAATGTAATGAAATCTATTTTATTTTGCACTGACAACGAGCTAAATTAAATTCAATGCAACTAATTCAATACAACTGATATTTTGCAAGTGATGAAACGAAATTTGAATTTGTAATTTGAAATTAATCCTACAAACCCTGCATTCATAAAGGAAAGGAAAATAAAAATTGAACAAAATCATCGAAAATTTCCAGGAACAAATGAAATAACATTGAAATGAAAATTTCTTCAAATACATTGTAAAAAATAATGAAATTTTAAAATTAATTGCTGTTAATTTTAATTAATTAAAAGCATCTTTAAATCTCAAATTTTTTTAATTTTGTAATTTTTGCATCATTTCTTTTTTTGCTAGGGTTGCTGGTAACTTTTTTGCCTTCAATATTTTTAGTACTTTTTACACACTTTTAATACATAATAATATAATGGAAAACCTTTTTATTTTCAAATGGTCAATTTTGTTTTCTGAACCGAAATTTGAAAGCTATAAAAGAATGAATTACTTATCACACAAATATACATTTATCACAATGAATTGTTGTTATTGAAGAGACACAACATTTCGGATTTAGGAAAAAATAAAAAAAAAACGAGAATTCAAACGAATATATTCGTGGCGACAACGGCGACTATGGAGATAACGGCGGCAACGGTCGCTGACAGCAGCGTGTCACCGATAACAACGATAGCAGAAATGGCATCATTTGAAAATTGAATTATTCTGTATGAAATCAATCACGTTGATTTTCTATCGAAAGCAATGGAAAAATTTTACGTGTGAAGCAATCAATCAAAAATTTGCAATGGAATGAGAAATGAGAAATTTTGAAATTAAGAGACAAAATAAACAAAAAACTTTTGAAGAGCGACATGGATTTTAAATATTAAGCCAATGTAACAACTTAATTGGTTCGATGATAAGTAATGAGGATAAGCCAACAGCAGAAATCTCGAGGAGAATTGCAATGGGC
>JABVXS010001230.1:0-16875 GCA_013365335.1 Madathamugadia hiepei | reverse complement strand
TTTTGTAACAATGGACGACCATTGATCAATTTGAAGGGAAAAAGCTTTGTGAAAATTGAAAATTTCGTTCAAATGAAATAATGAGCGTGTGAGGAAAAAATTCATTCATCAAATTGACTTCCAAGAAAGAAGTTGAGTTCAGTGTGTCTTTTTGCAGGAAACGATTTCAATTTCCAATACCAACCAATGTTGGCAACCTTTTACTTAAACTACACCACCATTAAGCATCCCAAATCATCCGGACAGCTGTTCCACAATCCACGAAATTTCATCAGTTTCCTTCATCGATTCAGTTCGTTTGCTTTCAATTTTTCTCCGTGGGAATTCTCTTTTTTTTTCTTTTAATTTTAAATTTTAATTTCATTCAATTTTACTCTCTTCCATTCACCTATTTAATTCTTCTTTTATCAAATTATCTGCTGAAGAAAAAAAATTTCTGATTTGAAATTGTTTCAAAATTTTTGCGAATAATTTAAAAAAAAAATTCACGATGGATTTGAAGAATGAAATTTTGTGTTTTTTTTTTTAATGAGAGAAATTGTTTCATTGTATAATTAGTAATCAACTTTTAGATTGAAAATGGTGGCATTAAAAGTGACAGGAATTATATTGTTTTTGGTTACAGTTTCATACTGTAAAATACAAACGATTACGGTAAAAGGACAAGTGGCATGCAACAATAAAGCCCTTACAAATGTGCACATTGAATTACGAGAAGCTGATACATGTGAGAATTGAAGATTTCCTCTGTTTAAAATTTAATTGCTGAATTTAAAAGAGGGATGAAAATGGGCATTGTATGATTTAATTTCAGGTTCCATTTAAGTCTTTCAGGAATTGACTTAAAAATTTGATTGTCCAACCGAAAACTCCACGAAACACGAGTATGACCTGAAATGAATCATACGATGCTTACTTTTATCCTCGCAAATAATTTACCCCGTAATTCAATCAATTTCTAAATTTCACTTTAATTAAGTGGGAATTTTCAAAATCACTTAAGGAAGTTTCTGATGAACTGACTGAGGGATGGAAAACCCATTTCACGTGTTTCACGAAAGACTTTTGAAGGGGACCCTGATGACTCACTTTTTGCGACACATTCCGATCGACAAGGACATTTTGAAGTAAGCGGACAGGAAGATGAATTAAGCAGTATTGAGCCTTATTTGCGCATTACGCATAGCTGTAATGATGGTGTTGTTGATCCGGTAAGTTTCCGCTGGAATATCCGGTAAAGCGAAAATTGAACTGGTAGGGTAAATTAATTTGAAATGAATAGTTTGCAGATGTCACCGCGGTAAGGAAAACTACCGTACAACCTCAAATTTATTGAAGCTTTAAAACTTCTTTTTCATGTATGCATTTTGTTCTTTATAGTTTATTGAAACAAAAGTAAGACTAAAAAGTTTGAAAAAAAGTAGATAGGAAAGAAATTTCAATTTTCAGTTATAGTTATTTCAGAGATGTAGGATTGTGGATGATTATTTGATCCCGAAAATTTACATTGATGATATCTATCATATGGGTATCGTTAGCCTTAACATTGCTCAAGACGGAAGAAAGAAGATGTGTACTTGAAATTCATTTCAATTTTTACTATTATTAACCGATTTATCAATGCTGAAATTATTCTTCACCTTTAATTCAATAATTTTTGATAAATTTTTTCTTTTTTTTGCGATTTATTAATACCATTCCATACATTTCATATAATCATAACGAATAGCACTGCTGAAAACGTTGAAATTAAGATCATCTGATTTGCTCATGAAGTATGTCTGTTCCGGTTGATATAACACAAGGCGGAAAAGAGCATAGGGTGCAATAAAGCAAAAAGATTCAGAATCCATTATCCGTGAGAACAATTCGTTTAACCACGTTTGAAAGTGATTGAAATTGTTAACCAAATTTATTCCATTCAATGCTTCGTACATGATAGAGATAGAGAGGACGAGGAGGGGAAGAAAGTAAAAACCTGATAAACTACAGTACTGGTGAATGGGAATCAAACTGAGCATATCGAAGTCTTGCCATGGCATTATATCTTTAGAATCTTTCAGCCTCTTCCATCCTTGGAAGTTTACATTTCTTCGGCACTACAGTGACCTTTCGACCTTTCAAATTCAAACAAAACTTTTCATTCCGATAAGTGTTCCACACTTTCCTTTTCTTAATTTCTCAGCAACAATGAAAAATCGCTCAATTAGCACTAATCGAAGCAGCTAAATCGAGAGGATTTATAAATATAAAGTTATAATAACGTTTCTAGAACCACTATGCCATTCTCAATGATGAATTTGATTTTTGAATTTCACTCATATCTCTGATCTCGATCGTCTCTTCTTTCAACTCCGTCCTTTTTCATCGGTAAATTATCATTTGGCAATCATAGGCATTACTGTCCACCAAAGCGACTTAATTACAATCAGTAATTAAATAATGAACAAACCTCCCACTCCCTCACTCTCTCCCGCACTACTTCGGTACAACTCTGCTTGCATCGCAGGAGGAATATTGCGGGGAACTTCGTCCAGCCGCGAAATATTGGGTAACGACAGTGAGGATGCCCAGGAATACGTGGAGGACGATATTTGGGGCCGAGATGTTACCTAAGTAGGAGTTTTGAGGTTGAGGAGTGTTAGTGTAGTTGTAATATTGATTTGACCGTTCGTCATTACCTCCGCGGTTAATTGTTGGATAAGTGATCGCGCGTTAAACGAACTATCCAAATGATTATCGGCTAATTGCTTCAACCTTGTTTTGAAGCATCTCCAACTTTCTCAATGGTTTTCTGGGTCTTCGACGTGACATCTTCATGTCATTTAATGAAAACGGCAGAAAGACTGAGGGAATTGGCGGGAAAGCGAGTGATAACATTTAAGTTCATATGAAATGAATTATTGATTGAAAATATGCAAAAAATTTCTTTTTATATTGATTTCTCCTTCGAATGGCTCATTGTTTTTCCAGTCTTTTTTGTGGCGGGTAGGTTTGCTTGGTCATCTGGTGTGTGTGTACGGGATTTTAGAAGTCATTGACCATTTCAACCGGTTGATCATCTCGCACATACCCACCATATTGATTGTTTGACAGACTGTAACCAAATGGGATAGAAATCTGCAGTCTATCTGTTTTGATCATAATTTCGATAATGATTAACATTTGTTGGATTGTTTTTTCCATATTTATGATCCAGCTTGAAGTTAGTTATGTAAGTACCATTGAAGTTTTTAGCGATTTTTATTTTGTTTAAACTTTTTTTGATAGAATTTATTTTTAAAATATTGATTGCACAACTATAAAGATAAATCTTTGTTTTTTTTTTATAATTCAAGTTTTTCTTCATTTTTAAATTTGATGTTTAAGAATTACTTTTGGCGTAGTAGGATTATAGCCATGTGAAGTTTATGTTTAAGCTGAATTTCATACTTTTTGCGGAAAGACCTAGATAAAGCAAGGATTATTTATATTACATGCAGTGTGATTTTTACTCAGCAGCAGTTCCCTTTGATTGATATCTTTTGTTCATTGCTGTGAATGTGAACTGGACGAGTAGAAAATAATCCGTGAGTGGTGCTTGTATCCCAGCGGATATGCTGTAACGTTGTTTCTTTTCCTTACCATCCACATTACGGACGAGAGTTTCAGCCATGAGAATTAGAGTGAAGACGCTGGATCGAAAGGATGAAGAGCTGTACATTGCCGACGATGTAAGTTGTTTTCACAGTATGTGAGTTGGATTTTCATTACAGAAGTTTCCTTTTAATCGTTCTTATTTTCAATGAATTTAAGGCAACTCTGAGTGTTTTGCGTCAACTAATCGAGGAGAAGATGGGCGTTTTGGAATCGAGACAGCGATTGATTTTTCAAGGGCATCCACTTTTGAGTAATGATCGACTCCTGAAGGATTATGGTATTGCAGATGGTTTGACTCTTCACATGGTGGAACGTCCAGCTGATGCGTAAGTTCTTCCATATTTTAAATGTTACGGTTTACTTCCAGTTGCTGTTTCGTATTTCATTAAAAAAATAATGTGTCCGAAGTAATTTTTTTTTTGTTTTTTCAGTGGTCTACCACCTGGATTAAATTCTCAAAGCTCTGACCTCGGACGTAGTAGCAGTGATGAACACACAGATAGCACGCGAGTTAATATGATAAATGGTGAAATGGTTATCATGCGCAATGCGGTATTTGAGGATGTGGGCAACACAGCGGTGAGTTTTTTTTTTGGAATAGTGCTAGTTTCTAAAGTAGAAATATTGACCTAGGAATCATATATTAAGATTAGTACTTTAGGATTAGCATTATTTGACTAATTTTATGACCCCTGTTATCAGTTGCATAAACAGTATGATTGCAGTTGATGGTTGCAATTATTTGTTTGCAGGAGATTGTAAGGGAAGCAGTTTCAAACGTGGTAGGTTCTGTCTTAGATCAAACTTCTGTCGATGTGGAAACTCAGGAAAACACTCCGCGAACTGGTGATATGACATTGCGAGTACATGTTCGAGGCTCTGCTGTACGTCATATTGATTCTGGAGCACTCAGTCGAATTAATTTTGTCTCTGATGGACTAAACCGAAGCGAGCGTACCTTACAGCTTCTTGAGGTAAAGATCTCTTTTGCAGTTTTATTAGGCATTTTGCCTATTTGGACGATAGTAAGAGATTCTTTATATACTTTTATTATCTTGTTTCCGCAACAACTTTTGCACTTCCGAATTATTGGTTAAAGCATGGCTTATTGAAATTTTCAAACCTATGCAATATTTCTGTGATGTAGGAAAATAAAAATATGTTCTAATAAAGTTTTGAATTAAAAAAAGCAATTTGCAGAAGGAGCCATTTGCATCGATGATGGTTGAGGGTTACGAGCGAGTTATGCCTCCTTTACGAAATGATTTTGAACGCACAAAGTTTGGTGAAACGGTTTTGGAATTAGAGGAAGTGCTTCATATTAGCCGTGCTGGTATTACTATTTGAAATTTATGAGGCTGAAATTTCTTATGATTTGGAAAAAGTAGTAGTTGATGGGCTGACTTCAAAGTGAATCATTACTGTTCGAAATCGTAGATCTATGATTTTCCCGCTATACTGTTTTGCGCTTCATTATTCATTAATTTAACGAAATAGTTTACTGTTTTGACAACTTAAACCAGTTATATACCGATAGGTAAATATTTTGCAGATTTGACTGGTAACACTGGCACAGAATCGAAAAATGAAGAAGGTAAATTTTTCACTCGTAGTAAAATGTCGTTTGAAATGGTAGAAATAACTCAGCTAACTGCAGTTTTTAATGATATGATTTGGTGGTTACCATTTTCATCCAGTATTTTCATTTTTGCTGGTTTGTAACTCTTTACCAATTGGTGAGGTTTTTCGAAAATAACGGATTGTGCTGGCGTATAGATTTCATGATCTGCTTGATTTTTTTCGGTTTTCAGTGATTCCTCTCAAACTGCAGGTTTTTTAGGTGAATCTCGAACGGCAAATTCGATATCGGACCAAAGCATGGTTTTAAGGTTAACTTTGGTCATTAACTTGAGGCTCTAAATGCATTAAATAATGATTTTTCGGAACGGCTCTAGCCCTCGCTGTAACATTTACATCTCGCTCCAGATCTTGAGAGTGCCTATATTTTTTCTCATCTGGTGAATTTTTAGAAATGCCACAGCAGAGAATTATGCAGAATTGCTTCGAAAAATACTGAGTGTACAAGGCCTGGCAAACCACCATCTAAAGCATTATCAGGATATGATTCAAAAGCGGAACGGTATGCCCAACAACGTAAGTTATAGATACGATTTTTGATCCCAGGCGTGATATATTATTGTTTCAATGTACATGAACAAGAGAAGTTTTGAAGGAAATGGAAATTGATTTTTTATTTTAAATTAAAAAGTACTTTAATCGATGCCTGTCACTTCTCGTTTTATCTGAATATTTTAGCGTGCCAGATGTATTGCACTGTGCTTTGAAGAAAATTTCCGGCGGGTGTTGCACCGTTTATCTCATGCCTATCACTCACTGTCTGATATTTACGTCAATTTCTCGGATCCTAGTGCACCTCTAGAGCCAACTGTCGCAGAACAGCAGGAAGAGCCTATTACTGAGGTAAAAGTACTTAATAGTTATTCTGGAGTTTAAAAAAAATATGGTGCAAATAATGTAACCAAAAATGATACAGAAGTGTGTTTTTCAGCTTATAGCTTATAGAAGGAAAATATTAACTTATAGGTTATTCTTACTCTGGTATTTGCGGCACAGAATGAAAGAGATTCTCGAGACAGATCAACTTCTGATGAAAGTCAACATCCTGCTGATAATAACAGCACTCATGTTCATAACTTAGGTAATAAATAATTGTTCAGTTTGCTTTCGATTTCAGCTAAGCTTACACTCAGAACTGCAAAGTTGTTCGTATAGTCTTAAGTATTTGGCTAAAAAAGGAGCTGACGTAATTAAATGGAATCTCGTTAATGAAAGCTGAAGGTGAAGCTCAAGCGTTGAATTTACTCTTTTTTGATGCAAACTTACATAAATATCCTTTCATTTTTATGCTCTTTGGTTCAAAATGCAGGTCAGTCACGAGCTTTTCGTTTATCCCAATCCGTGAGAGGTAGTCCGCTGCGAACATATCCAGTTTTAAATCCAACAATTAGAGCACCGACAGTTATAACAGTTCCAGACATTAGTGCTGCAGGAGGCCGTATGCCATTTATGTCATCCTCCGGTTAGTTGGTTTTTTTTCCATGTTGTTTTTTGTTTGCTATAAGAGTAGCAGGCGGAAAGTAAAAAGTTGTCTCCACAGGCCCACTTCATGTGCAAAGCGCACGATTACATGTGGCACCTGGTGCAAACGCTGGAGTGCACATGGAAACGTCTGGAACATTCACTTTGAATCCCATTTCAGAAGGAGAGAATACTGATTCCCGGGCTCTTTCTTCCGGTTCTGCGGAAAATCAAGGACAGTTTGGTGGGTAGTTTTTATAAGCCTGTGAAAAATTCAGCTGCTTATTTTTTCAGTCTTTTAACGCTGTCATTTTTCCTCACTCCATATTGACTGCATACAAATTTATCCGTAAATATCTGTGCGGAGTTTTTTTTTTTTTTTCTCATAGTATTTCCAAGTTTGGATGCTGACACTAATCGTTTTAATTTTTTCTCTAAAGTGTAGGTGGGGCAGTGAGTGCTGCTTCTCGTAGTGGTATCCATAATTTCATTCGGAGTATACTTCCGAGCGCTTTCGGAAACGTAACGCCTATCCAAACTGGTCAAAGTGGTAAGCTGTATACATCACTATTAGTAATTAAGCAAAGTATTTGATGCGATTGGTTTTATATTTGCTGTTTTGTTCATTTTATTGTGAATCATCTTATTTGTTTTAACATGGCTCGAATAATTTTACTTTTTCTTTTTTCTTTAAATCAACGATGCAACTTAAATTAATGGTTTTTTTTAACGCAACTGAATGGTAGTATCATAACCTAGACTTGGTCCTAGTTCCCAGTGAATATAGATCACTTTTTCATAATCATGGTTTTTTCAGATAAATCATTTTCTGAAATGCGCTGTTTTCATAAACTTGGGCCTTTTTAAAATACTGAAATATGTCGTTACAGGAACAACTAGCACACAGTCTGCAGGGAATGCTGGTCATCGACGTCATTCAACGATTAATCTTCCAAATCGTCAGCAGCCTGGACAGCCCGGTCAAACGCAATCTCCTCGTGCATTCCTAACGCCTTCAAATCCTACATTCCATGCTCCAGGCATTGTTGGTCAAGTAATCGTGCGAACAAATGGACCCGCAAATGCTGAGGTAATTATGACATTTCATTTTTAATATTGAATACCGTTTTTAAAAAATAAAGACCTTGTAGGATTTTTGATCATATTATGCATTTTTTTTTTCATTTCATGATAATTCAGGTGGCTCGTCGAGCTCTTGATGCTGCAATGCAAGCTGCAACCGCTGCGGTGGGTGAAAACGGTGTGCATGTTCAGGTCAACGGTATGCCTCGCATTATACCATCTGTGAGCAGAACCAGGTGATTTTTCAAAAATATGTTTCATTCTTTTTGGTTTGAAAATAAATTTGGAAAGGTGCTGAAAAACACACCATATACTGTGTATGGTCTGATGATTGTATCTTGTCAACTCTTTTGTACATATATAGGGAAACGATTTTAATCGAAGTTCGTACTTTTGTGTTTCTGCTGTTTTCATGCTCTCTTATTTTAAGAAGTAATATTATGTGGGCACGACGAACTTACACCAATCGGGCAGATAGAGAAGGCGCTACGGAGGTTTGTTCATTCTACAATCTTTTTCGAGTGCGAAAATCGAGAAATTTAAATTAATGCTAAGCTTTTCAACCATTAGAACTATTGGGCTACTCATTAATGACTTTCTCCTTGGGGACAGTTTTGCGTGTGTAGTTCATATTATTCCGTGGCGAAATTGCTGGTCGCACTTATGAGGATTGTTTATATTGCGCTAATAATTGATTTAAATGAATCTTTTGGTTCAAATTGTATTCTTGTGATTTATAGCAACCAAGTGACATGTTCATTGGGCCTCATTATCCAAATGACGCAACAATTTACACGAATGACCCACATCTGAATTGTCAAAGCAATTTATGTAATCCTCGAACAAATATTCACAATTCGGCAGCTTATGAAATATTCATTGGTGATCTGTATCAGGTAATATTCATGATCATTTCTGGCGATTTTAATTCTAAAGCTATCAAAACCGACCAGTCCTCTTAATTGTTCATTCAATTTTGGCTGTTATTTTGTTTTAGTTTTACTAATACCGCCAAGTATTTGTATTAGTCGTTCAAATTTCGTCAGCATATTGTTCTTATTAATCAATCATAAAATGTTTCAGTTTTAAGGAAATAGGGAATTTCTGGAACTTTATGTACCTGATATGGAGCATTTCAATTTTATTGAATAATGAGTAATTTTAACTTTTTTCAGGCAACATTAAGATATAAAGAAATTCTTGGTCCTCATTCATCCGAGGTTGCAGATGTGGAAGCTTTAATTCGTCGTTGGGTTAGTTTTTATTCTATGTATTTTGTCACTATATGCTCTGGGACATTCACGATTCTAAATTGATTGAACTGTCAATATTAATTGTTGGGGAATGTCATTATTTGAATTAGTAATTTCAGGTTCAAATTTTAACATTCGACGGAGGCAGGTAGAACAGCGTGGGAATCATAATTTTTGCTCTTTATTTGCATGTACCAAGAATCCATCTAAATTCATTATCAATTTTCCTCAAGTTACTTTTGTTTTAGGATCGAGTTAGAGGCTTAAACGATTCCGATGCTCATGTTGCCGTAAATCAACGAGGAGAAGCTGTATTTGAACGCGCAGAACATTTTAAAAACGTTCTAATGGCTATGTTGAGAAGAGCAATTTCAAATTTAGCAGATGGGGATGCTGATATTGCTAATCGTTTGAGTGCTTCACAGGGCGAATATGATATTTCCAGTATGTAATCTTGGTAAATTCGACATTACGTGATGAAAACATCGATCTTTTCATTTTTAGATTATGGCATGGTGCCGGTTATCAGTGCACCATTAAACGGATTCGAAGTTCCGGTCCCTCCATTAGGCTCAATTGAAGTAGATACAGTGGATATCGTAAGCCTTTTACACTTTATCAGTATGAAGTAGTGTTTTCTTTGTTGTGGTGTTGATACAAGAGAAGTTAAAGAAATTAGGCTTTTGTTTTAGACTTTTATAAGCTTGTTTTGTCATGATGAAACCTAATCATTGCTATACTCGTTGTTGGTTGCAAAACTTAGGGGCAACTTTATTGAAATGTGCAGTTAAGCTGAATATTTCAAGTTGTGCTCATCTGAAAAAATGGATGTTTTGATGACATAATACTTTGGAATCTAGCGATTGAATCTTACAGGAAGCATTCGATTCTTTGCAAGAAATTCAAGGGCGAGGTGAGAACCAGGGACAGGAACCAAACGCTAACCGTACTGAAATCACTCAAGATGGTGGTGCGTCGTCAGAGACTCAGACATCTAGTGTTGCTAGTGATGGTGATTTTTTAGAATATTGAATAACAGAAGTAGCTAATTTCAGATAATGTATCAGTTTTAGAAATTTTTTGAATTTTTACTTAAAAATAATATAATTGTCGGATTCTTTGACGTTGGCTGCCCGTTTTAATAAATAGTTTGGTGATAACTTAATGAACCTATTGCGGTTTCTACAAATCATCACAAGCTAATTCATTTTGACTTTAACAGCCGCTCTAGGAAATTTTGTGCAATTGAAACTTGCTGATTCACCGTCGCATTTAACTAATCATACGCTTAGATGATATGGAAGAAACCACTTTTTTTACCATCAACTTGTGCAAATCTTGGTGACGTTTTGGTCTATTTTTCATCTTGTATTAAGTAATTTTCATTTGTAGAAAATACAACAGAACATGATTTGAACATCATTGAAATGATTAGGACTTTGTCGGATCTGATGCAGTCGGGGCGCTCATCAACACTAGCACAAGTAATGCGTGAGATAGGGCAACCAGTTACACGTCTCGACACAGGTTAAGCTGTTTTTATACCATATTCTGGACATTGTTTTCTCATGTCTTTCGATTGAAACATCCTGCTCTTCCTCGCTCAATGGATTCAAATTATTGGGGATAAGCTTTTTATCCACTGTTTTCAGGTTTTGTGAATTTGGTAATGGTACTAGCGTATGAAATATTGCAAATTCCTGAAGTTGTGCAAATACTGAATGGGAATTTTTCTTCGTTAAATAAAAATCGGCAACAAATGCGTCGTTTTCTAATTCAAAATGTATTCAATGATAACTGTCGACCATCTGATGAAGGTTTTATTTTTTATCAATTATTTCAGTCTCGTTGGAAATGCCACGACATATGTATTGATTGAATGCTGAGCATCTTTGTGTCAACTTTTTTTTTGTTGTTTCAAGATTGTTATTCTAGTCTGACCCTGCAACTGTCAGAACAGCTAATTTGATCTTCAAGGTTTTGTTTTCTTCTGAAAACGTTTGGAATTTTATAGATCTTAAAAATGCTGCTGAACGTGTAGCGCTAACAGAAGAAAAGCTGGATCGTTTTCTTGCATACGGTGATGTTCATCGTTATGCGGACGTTGATGGTGTTGGTCGAGTGAATCTGGTTGCCAGTTTATTGCATTTGGAAAAGCGGATCGTAGAAGAATTTTTGCGCCATTTGATGCGCACGGATGATGGTAACTATTAGTTCAGTTTGTCGGTTTCAGTGAATTTTTGATTTCAGAAAGTTGTTTTCAATGAAATTGTGAGTGTAATCTCTTTCATAAGTCAATATCTATAGATTTGACGCCGGAAGAATATTCAAAAACCGTTGTTGATATGTTCACGGCGTATGTTTATCGAGCTGTTCTGCTGACAAACTTGTCAATGAAAGGTCAACCATATGATTACGAGAGCCTTCTGCTTCGTTTCATGGTGATTCCTCCAAATTTTAATCAATTTTTCAGCGTGATATTACTGTCATTCTCTGTATTGTTGAATCTTATAAAACCTTATTGTTTCACTTCATTATACCATTTTTAGTTTCAAAGTATTTCAGGATAGACCAGCAAGAATCTCCGGAAACCACTTGTCAATTTCAATGGCACAGATGAGCATGTCTCATATAAGACTTTTATTGCGTCGAGAAACTCCTTTCACTGTTCATGACATGATGGAAGATATTGTTCTCGCAAATGGAAGTACGTTTTAATCACTTTTTCTTTTGTTCAAAGAGGTGAATACTTAAGGACTTCGTGTATGTTTGAAATCACTGTGTACTGGATATGGTTGTACATTTAAATCATGAAACTAATAAATGGTATCAGCTATTATAACTTTTCGTTCTATCAATCATCGACCAAGTATTACAAGTGTCGGCTAAATTTTAGCTATTAAAAATATATGGGGCATGTTTTGATATTCTCAGCTGTGAACACTTCAGTTTACTTGTGGGATATCTTACTCAGTTCTTATAGATGTTATATTTTAATAGCGGTAACATTCAAAAAATTTGTAATAAATGTGGAAAGTTCAGATGAGCAAGACGTTGAGTCGAACAGTCTTAATGCAAAGAGTGAAGTCCAATATGTTTCGTCGGATTCCAGTTCTAGATACGATGAGGTTAATTCAGCAGATATATAAATAATGGAATTTTGAGCGTCTTTTCAAATTTGTAGTTCGTAATATTTTTTTATTTTAGTCTAATAAAAAAAAGAACGATAAAGAAGGGAAATCGGATGATGTGGAGATGCAAGATGTACAGGACGGTGTAGCAAGTGGCAGTTGGATGTCTGTTTTGCCAAAGGTTTATTTTTCTTTCGTTTTCAAGATGCGTGAAATTACTGGTTAGAGACTCTCCAAGCCATGAGTGTGCATGTTAAGGTAGTATTTGGATAATAATTGATCAAAATCTTTCCACGGTAGAAACAGTCATAAAAGAAAATGCAACTTGCAATTTTTTATGTGCAAAGTTGAAAAATTTAGACCATGAAAGATGAATTCGATTTATACGAATTGATATCTTTTGAATACAGTTTTTAAAAGTGTTGAATTGTGCAGTTTTCATTTATTGTACCTGCTGAAAGAAAAGTTTTTGTTGGTATTTTTAGGAATGGGTTCCAGTAATTCAAGATGATAAGAATCATTCACTACCTAGAAGCATGAAATCATTTAGCGACGCATATTTATCCAGCGGTTCAGGAAAGAGAAAGGTTCATCATATTGCAATTGATAGTGTTTTTTTTTTAAGCGCGGTTCATCCAAACTTACTGATATATGCAGGACCTTTGGCTTATTTTCAACATTGCTCGGATCCTTACGCAAAAAAGGGCAGCTGATTCAGGCTGTCCTGTGCTTAATCAGTATTTCTGCCCATAATTTACCATTTCTCAACTAAATGGTTGTCAGAAGATAGAGAAATCGTAGGTACTACATCGGTTTCGGTCAAAGATAATCATCGGTAATTTTGTTTAAGGGGATGAAGGTTGTTACGGAAGGCTGCTCTGATGGTGTGGTTTCTTCCGCTATCAAAAGATCTTTGGAAGAAGCCGTATCTAGTTTTGGTTTTGTACCTGCAAGTGTAAGTTATACAGTTCATGTATTTCAAATATGAAGTAAATCATTGGAAAGAGACTGGCAAGGCTTTAAAAAAATTGCATTCAAAATGATAGTAAGATGTATTCTGGATTTAGAATTTGTGTGGAGCAGTTGCAGGACATGGGTCAACAGAAGTTCCAGGGAGATTCTCTAGATTTTTTTAGGTTTCCAGTTCAGCTGAAGCAGCAGATGTGCTCCAGAATGAATTTGATGATTTGGTTCGACAGCGAGTGGTGAAGGATGAGAAATTCGATTCGGAAAAATATCCAGAATTGAATAAATTTCTGAAAAAAAGAGATGCCTAGTCAACAGAAATGGTAGGGCAGGGAGCGAGAGCGTTTACCGCTCATATCTCTATGCAGCATTGTCGAGTACATTTTATTTAGCTCTAAAAAGCTCCCTGTATATGCTCTCTCTTTTCTTCACCTAATTTAAATATGATTTAATTAGGAAATGAAAAATATGTGATCCATTAGGAAGTGGAAATAATGATATATTTAATAAACAGATTGAATGATATCTTTAATAAACGTCTATGAAGGAAATGTGGAAAATGCATTCACCTTGTTCGAGTTTTTTTTTATTCGCATTTTTTTGTTGAGCTCAGATGCCGTAATTGGTGATATTTTTGTTTCTTAAGGAATATATCGATTTTATTTATTGCATATACTTTCATGCGAGGAATGCCTCAATTCTAATACTTTCTCACTCGTCAAATATGCGTGTTGATGCCAACCTGTTGCCGGATGGTCTTAATTATGATTGATTGATGAAAAATTGATTTCACTTCAATGTGTATACATCAGAAATCAAAAGCAGGAATAAATATGGCAATGTTATAGCGGAAAATTGAATATTTGCGTATTTAGCGGTTACTATTCATTTCATCTCTTCACATTAACATTTTTACAATTCCTACGTTAATGTCGTTACATTGCAAAGAGCATTGGGCTGTGCTGAAATTATTGCGATCCAAATAAGGAGCATTGCCTTAATTTTCATCAGACAAATCAGGGGATTGAAAAAATGACGAAGTACGTGATTTTTTTATATATAGATATTTCCTTACTACAGTACTGTATGGCAGCTTTTAGAGTTTGGTATATAATGGGTTTTTGCCGGTGTTATTGTTCCTGAAGCATTAGAAATTTTGTGAAAATGGTATTTTGGATTGTTCCCTGCAATAGGATTAAGAACTTTTCAGTTTTCTGACGTCATGAATTCCAAACAAGGACGACGAATTTTTCTACGTGGTGGATCAGATGTAGCTGGTAAATTAGTCCGAGCAATGGAAGACACTGTGGTCAAGGTTTCTTTTAACATTTGAAAAATAAATTCATTACTAAATGTTGAATGATTTCACGAAAATGATTTAATTCCAGGAAGAATTCGTTTTTGGTGAGATGTGTGTGACTGTAACTCGCGATCATATACTTTCATCACAGTGCCATCATCCAGAAGTAACGAACAATTCTTTGATAAAGTGCCAGGTTGTTATTGATTTTGATTATAATTACTGAATCTATATATATATATTGCGAAGAAAAAATAACTTTTTCTTAGTTCAGGTTTGCGAATACACTCATATGCTAAAATTACCACATTTACCGGATATGATATTTCCAAATAATTCGGTGGTTATTACACATGCTGATGATCCAGAATTGCGAATCAGTTTTAGTGCTTTTGATGCATTACAATCCGTTGACGTCACTTCATATCCCGACGTGGAGGTGAAGCTACTTTTGATTTTCGTTTTGAGATTACCTCTTTCTTCACCAAGGTTTAATATAAGTTTTGCAATTTTCATGTTGATCTTCCGTTGAGGTTGGATTGTGTTGTCAACTGTTTAATCTTAATTCTCATGATCATAATTTATCAATGCACAAATTAAAATCAACGTCTGAGCTTTTCACAGATGTTGGAAATTCAGTCAGCGTAAAATACTAGTTTCAATTTATGATGTACAATTAACCATTAACAGATTGGACCGAGCGAGATTTGGCAACGATCGAGAAATGGTGTGAATCGCTTACGGCGAGGTGTTCAACCGTTCGATTGGACCTATACAAGTGAATACAGAGGAACTTTGAAAGGTTACAAGGTATTTTCTATTTTATTCTTATTATCGCTTCCACCTTTCATTTCAAATGAACGCAAGTAATTCATAAGCTATTTTTCGAGTTGTTTTAAGGAACTTGATATTGTTTTAAGAGTTAAAAAATTGATTTGTTTAGGTGATACCAACTGAGGAAATGATTTCTATAGAAACACTGAAACGTCGTGATCCGATTAAGTTTTATTCACAGGTGACACTGTATGAAGATGAATTAGCTGATCATGGCACTTCGGAGGTATTCAGCTGAAAAATTTGCTTTTTCTGGATAATGAATATATATCATTTATTTAATGCCGCTTCATTTAGGATTTTAGCATAAATTTTTCCTTATTATCCGAGAAATTAGTGTAAATTCATTTCTGCTTAAAATTCTTCAATTTTACGTTTTGAACAAATCTGAGCAAGTACTTCTTGGATTCTGCATCTCTTAGATGAGCATACGTTTGCGAGTCATGCCAGCCTGTTTATTTCTGCTATGTCGTTTTTATCTTCGCATCGATGGTGTTTTGGTCAGGATTTGCGACACAAGACTCTATAAAGAGCTTGATTCAGATACATTTTTGAGGCAGTGGACTCGCCGAGAACTAAAATTAGCCAATTCATCACCATTGGTATTTTTCTTCCAAATTGAACAGTTTTCACAAAATTGAAATGTTGAAATCGTAGGAGCTTTTTTATATCTTAAATTTTTGATTGTTTAAAAAACAAAACAATAACTGTTGATTTAGCAGAGAAAAGGTTGAAGGGGGTACAAATTCATACCAGATTGACTTTTTGTAATTCCCCTTTCTTTTATCACTTTATTTCTCTATCGAATTTTATTGTTCGTTTTAATGTTTCAATATTTAGATACGAAGCAATATATTGGATCCAGATTTTATTTGCGATTATTTGCCAATTGTTGCAGAAGAAATGACGAAACTGATTCCACTACGTTCTCGTTCTTGATTTTTTATTTTTTGGTAAATGATTCATTTGTTAGGGTACGTGAAAACATCAGTTGTGTGTACAAAAATAATTTTATCCTATTGTTCAACTCAAAATTCACAAATCATTTTTTTAATTGATTTCTTGATAGACGGTTGAACAGTTAATAAGTGGGTGTATGAAAAAGGTATTGAAATTAATCAAATTTTGAATCCTTGCATAATTTCTTTTTCTAAGTATGCATGAATTTAAAACTTTTAAATTTTAAAGCTCTTTCTTTTTAAATAAACTATTGAGTATATTACCATGTTGTTCTATTTATGATGCAGGATTTTTTTTTTCTTTTTTAGTGTTGGCGTTTGTTTTACTGGGATGCGGGTCCGCTACTTTGGAACGTTTACTCCATACGTCTAGGTTCTGTGCCATGTCCGTTGATAATCCAGCTATTCTCAGGTTCCGTTTTATCGCGTCTTACCACCGTTGTCTTGATTTTCCTCGGGGTCGTTTTCCATCTACTTCTATTTGAAGTTTTATCTTGGGGATCTTCTGTCCATCGGCGCGTAGGGAGTGACCATACCAATTGAGACGCAACTCTCGGAGTTTGTCAGTGATGGGAGCTATCTCATATCGAGATCCATTGTCGTCGTTCGTT
>JABVXS010001229.1:2293-16904 GCA_013365335.1 Madathamugadia hiepei | reverse complement strand
CTTAAATTTTCATCCAAGACATGTGATTGTTTACAATACGAGAACTTTGATGACCTGAAATTCATCAAATGACAACTTATTTATAATGAAAAACTATGTTTTGTCCAATCTTTCATCAAGCACTAAATTTCTTAATAATTTATTCATTTATTTACTTTTTTTTTCACAAATGCTTTAAAATGAATCTCTAAGAGTTATGAGACAATGGAGCGGATGAGTGGGAAAGAAGAAAAAAATGCCATGGAAAATTTTAATTTAACAAAATGTTTTCGCTCATTTCAAAAGAATTCCATCATTGACTATTATTTTGTATGCAGTATGGATTAGAAGTTTTTGGCCAAAGACTGTGATACATTTGGATGTGACAGGTTCCCGAGCAGAAGACAACTTGTTTCAATTCGTTTAATTAAATTTAAAAAAATATTTTTCGTCACTCAAAATACTTTCTGGATATTAGAAAGTCAGAATCACGATTGTTTGTGTGATTATGGTTACGATTATCAATATTATAATGCTAAACCCAACAAATGATGATCATCAGATGATATCATACGGATAAATGGACAGGATTATTTGAAATAAAAATTGTGCAAAAATAAATAAATTTTTTTCTAGCCAAATATTTATGCATTGCTAAATTTTTCAATTGCTAGAATACATTAATGAGTTTTCTCAAAAATTGAAATTCAAATTTTGTTAAGGAAATTTTAATTTTCAGTTTATTTAAATAAGATTACATTGAAGAGCATTGCAATCAGTTGAAGAGGCAAGTACATAAATTGTAATAATCCGTGTTTATAGACAATGAAAGTAAAGAAAGAATGTGAATAGATTGGAGAGAACAGAGAAAGGTGAAGGTGAATGACAGAGATTATATCTTAAGGCATGTAAAATTAGCAAAATAAGTAAAAACCATCAAAATAAGTGAGGGGAAGTTTTTCACGGGTGGTTGATGTTTCCGGATCTTGAGAGATCCATTACACTCTAGCTCTATGCGTGTCCGGTCGTAATCCGGAAGAGAGCAGAGAAATAGAGGGAATCTTCAATGATGTAAAATTTTGTCCTTTTCCAGGATATATAGTAATGAATACAACGGCTACTTACAAAGCTCCGTTATTCAAAAATGAGCGAACGACCGTTGAACGAGTGGAGAAATTTATCTCCGAGCATCTTTTCAAGGATTGCAATTTACGTGGTCGTCTTTACGGACAAACATATCCGGTTCACGTGAAACATTGTGATTTTGGTTCCGATATTGTAACATTTCAGGAAGCTGTCAAAGCTCTTTCCGTTCGAGGTCAATGTAGTTTAATGTATTTGCAACTTGAATGTTTAAAACACAATAATTTTACGTAAAAACCTTTAATGAGTATTTAAGTATTCAGTTCCGTTCATGCCATGTTCTCTGGACTTAATTGCTACTGTTTGAATTACTAGAAATTACATGTTAGATTAGCTTTTCATTTTCCTTCAAGCAAATTGATCACATCAGAAATTCACTCCCTGACGTTTTAGTTCAAAATTGTTGGTATGCATTGGAAATGCTTGTTGAACAGCATTTATCCTATTTTTTCATCCATATTTATTTGATCAGTTTAATCCGAAGAATTACATTTCAGGTGCAAAAGTAGATGTAGGATTCAAATTTGGACCAACCTGGACAACCCACTGGTTTCAAGTTAACATCAATATTTCCCGGGACTGTCCGACTGGGAAGAAAGTTGTGTTGCTCTTCGATCCTAATTGCGAAGCTCTTCTATGGTCCGAAAATGGTGAACCAATAAAAGGTTTTATTTTGTTTCTGATCAGCTGATTTAAATTTGATGTCATCTCGCAATTTGTAGTGATCTCTAAATCATATTTCATCGTGGTACGGAGTGCTTTCAGATATCACTGGTAACAGAAAAATTCCAGATAAGTTAACTTGTTGAGAAACCTTCGGTGTATCTCGCCAATTTGGCCAGACTAAATTTTATCAATGTCTAATGAAAGGTTTTGTCATTACTTTTTAGGTTTATCTCCGGATTTTGGGCGTATAGGTCTTGAAATTTCTTTTACCCCCACTGTACAAACGTTTT
The DNA here is from genome assembly GCA_013365335.1 of Madathamugadia hiepei. Taxonomy (NCBI): domain Eukaryota; kingdom Metazoa; phylum Nematoda; class Chromadorea; order Rhabditida; family Onchocercidae; genus Madathamugadia; species Madathamugadia hiepei. The sequence goes on along the minus strand of JABVXS010001229.1, from coordinate 14,826 downwards.
ACGTCGAGGCATCATGTAGCGATCGATCTGGTGACGGTGATGGCAATGCAATAGGACCTGTGAAGATGGATAAAATATTTGAAGTAATGATCGATTAATGAAAACATCTTGTGTCGGACATAAAAATGTCATTTAATGAGGATTATATGATCAAAAGAATTGTTATTTTCATTTTGCTTGTAGTTGAAACGTTGTGAATTGGCAGAACGCAATGAAACAATTCGTGATCTTATCATTGATTTCGAACTTTTATTGGAAATGTCGAAAATGTTACCCAAAGAAGGAGCAAGGAGATATCAAGCTTTATACACGGCGAATGATATAGTAACATATTTGTTAGTTCTAATCCTTCATAAGATATGGTAGTTCATTACTTCTTTATTACTTAATATTACAGATCAATTGCCTTGTTTTATCGAAATTTTCATTGGATGCGCAAGTGGAATGTCATTTGCGAGCTGAAAAATTTTTCCGTCAGGGAAATGGTGAAAGTCAGATGACTCTGTATGCAATGGGCAATTGCCATATTGATACTGCGTGGTTGTGGCGGTAATTATTCTTTTTTTTCTTTTAGAAATTTTCTAAACAGGTTTAAGCAACCAATTTTATTGCAGTGTTGTACTAATTTTGAATTAGGTATCGTGAAACACGACGAAAATGTGCTCGAAGTTGGTCTGCAACACTGCGTTTGATGGAGAAATACAAGAAAATGAAATTTGTTGTTTCACAAGCGCAACAAGTGAGGATTAACTATAGAGTGTTGATTGTGGATTTAGTCTTATAGTGCATTCATCTTCACAAAACTTGAATTCTGTCAAACTTAATAACACTGTGAAGTAATTAGTCAAAGAGAGTTGTAGTTAGTATGGTTAAAAGAGTACTATCCGAGTCTCTATGACGATTTGCAAGATATCGCAGCAGACGGACGATTTGTTGCGGTTGGGGGAGCATGGGTTGAAATGGATGGAAATCTACCCAGTGGTGAAAGTATGATTAGGCAATTATTGTATGGGCAGCGAGAATTCAAGAAGTTTTGCGGTGTGTAAGTTTTATTATTTGCAAATCATGTTTCGTGAAATCGCATTGTAAGTATAAAACAAGGTTTTATTCAGTAATGAGGTGATAGAAACTTTCGAATGCTTCTCATCAATAAACCTGAATTTTCCAGTTTTTCCGAGATATTCTGGTTACCCGATACATTTGGTTATTCTGCACAACTTCCACAGATAATGCAACACTGCGGAATGCAATACTTCGTTACTCAAAAAATGAGCTGGTCAATAGTCAACAAATTTCCACACCATTCATTTCGATGGATTGGTATTGATGGTACATCTGTAATTTCTCATTTTCCACCAAATCATTACGTATCACAGGTATGTTGATTTTCATCCTTATGTGTCCAGGATGCGCAACACTATTTAAATTTTCGATTAAATGGATCTGTTTTCAGATTACCGTCAAAGAATGTTTGGATTCTCGGGATAATTTTACAGATCATGGACGTTCAAATATAGCAATGATGCTCTATGGATTTGGAGATGGTGGTGGTGGTCCAAACGACGATATGTTGGAAAGGGCTGATCGTTTGGAAGATTGTGATGGAGTACCGCGGGTGCAGCACGCAACACCTCAAGAATTCTTTGCTGAGGTTCTCAGAATTTGTGAATTTTCTTTTTTGTGAAATAACTAAAATTTCTCTCAACTTTTCAGCTGACAAAAGATTTGAACAATTTATGTACTTGGAGGGGCGAATTGTATTTGGAACTACATAACGCAACATATACCACTCAAGCCAGGATAAAGAAGATGAACAGGCTGCTGGAAAGTATCCTGAAGGATCATGAATTTCTGCAGGTGACCGACATAGGACATGTATTTTAATCACTTTGTATTGCAATGCTATACTGTTTTGAACACTGAAAACGTATTTTTGATTTTTACAAAAATACAACGATAGTTCAAAATCTAACGTTACAAGTGTGGTAACATATGTTGCTTTCAGAATTGATTTGTGTGGTATTTCATGTTAGTTGTTACTTTAGAAATTTGTGATAGTGCATGTTAACCAGCTTTTTTCTTTTCAGTCAATGTCGCGCCTTGAATTCAACAAAGGCAAGCCTCTGACATCGCAATGGCAACGTTTTTTACTCAATCAGTTTCATGATGTTCTTCCAGGCAGTTGTCTTAAAGAAGTGGTTGCGGATGCACTTGAGATATACATTGCTTTATTGGATGAACTAGCTGCCAAAGGTGGTGAACAACTGAAATGGGAAGGTTTGTAAACATGGTATTTGCTGCAATTTATAATCTCTAATTCATTAAATATTAAAAACTGTATGATTTTTTAATAAAAATAATGAAGCATTGAAGGTGAAAATTATGAAACATCACCGAACAAATGGGTAATTAACAGTTGTAACTGGTCAAGAATTTTATTCCACAATAATCGCCTTCTACATTTGGAACCATTATCTATAATGCGTCTCAACGAACTTGAATTATTCAAGTTATCTTCAAGCAATAAATTTTTGGGTGTGGAAGGCGATAGTGAATTCAGATTGCAAAACCGTTATATTACTGCATCCATTGATAAGGTGCTTTACAGTAATTCAGTAATGTTTTTTGAATTCAACAACTTGAGAAAAATTGGGGAAATTGCTGAGAAAAAATTGAGTAAATTTCTCCTTGTTGCAGCAGGATATATAAATCGTTAAAATTGAGTAAACTGATTAGAATAAGCATTTTTGTCATTGCGGTGGGAAATGATTTACTTGCTGTTTTTTTTCCAATTATTGAAGAACTTCATTTGTTCAGATGGGTCGCATTACAAAACTACTGGTGCATTTCTTGAACGATGCAGACGGTGTTGAAAAAATTTTCTTAGCAGTCCCAGAAAACAGTTTTGCTAATCAGTTAGTCATTTTTGATGATGTGCCACTTTTTTGGGATGCATGGGATGTAATGGATTACCATCTGGAAACAAGACAAGTCTTAGATTGGGTAAGTTTTTGTTATCTCTTATCATAAACCATCCTTACTTTATTTACTGGAAGAACATTGGAATAAATTTGTGATTACTTCGGTAATATTTGATTATTAGTTTAGAAATTATCCATTGATATCTAATGTAGGACTCAAAGGCAGTTCTAATCAGGAACACAGCACTGGAAGCCTGTATTCGTGTGGAATTTGCAATAAGTGAAGAAAGCTCCGTAGTGCAATGTATTACCATGTACGCACATTTGCCTTATCTAATTTTCGACGTAACTGTGCAGTGGCATGAATCGCATAAATTTTTGAAAGTTAGTTATAATTGCTATAGAAATATTTTGAAGTTATCTTTGACAATACATTGTTTTTAACAGCGTTTCGAACTACGCTGTGGTTTCATCTTGTCTCACTTCTATTGCTCTGAACATATTTTCTATGGGAAGGAAAGTACCGGTAAGCTAGTTTTTTGTTTTAGGTCGAGTTTCCAACAAATATTTATGATATGGATGCTTATTATGACATACAGTTTGGCCATCTAAAACGACCAACACATCAAAATACTTCTTGGGATGCTGCAAAGTATGTTGGCGCGTTTTTTTCAGGATTTATATCATAATTTAGCATTTTTTAAATTTATCACCTCCAAATTCTTAAAGTTGACTGCCAATTAATTTTACTTCGGAATGGGGGGTAAGATAATCAGATGGCTTTCAAAACACGTTAACCAGCATTAGTATAATGTGTTGCTGGGGATTCGCAATATATGATCTATACGGCTTCATCGGGAGACCGAGTTTCATAAAAATCTGCTTTTCAGAATAAAAATCATAGCCTAATTTTCATGGTTTTATTTTTGTTATTTTCCAAAGCAGTAAGAACAAATTGATGGATATGTAATGAAAATATATATATTGTGAAATAAAAAAGTCGGTTTGTTGTACTATTGCATTTGTTTCACAATATTTGAGGTATGAAGTAGTTGGACATAAATGGATGGCTCTAACTGAATATGATCGAGGCGTTGCGCTTATGAATGATTGCAAATATGGTCACTCATGTAATGGCAATAAAATGACATTATCTTTGCTTCGAGCGAGTAAAGTTCCAGATGATACTGCTGACATGGGGGAACACAGTGTACTTTGTTTTCATTTTCATAGTTCGATTTGTTTTGCATACTGATTTCTTCTGTAGGTATTAGCAAAAACACTGTTTGATATCATGGTTGTTGTACCATGGCGTGTAAAAATTGGAATTGAGTTAAGGAAAATTTTTGAATTCTGCAACTTTTCATGATTGTTGTTGTACGCCAAAAAATTAAATTAATCCAAGTAAATTTCTTTAAGTCATGCAGTGCCAGGCAAATTTGTTTCATCTTTTTGCCAAATAAAATGATTCGGAACGTTTGGTTTTTTTTTTGGTCTGTAGAACATAGTTTATGAGATTGACTTGTTCTACTTCAAAGTTTTTTTCTAATTATCAAAGTGTCTTCTTTGTAGTTTTCGTATGCACTGTATCCTTTTATGGGCTCAATGCAACAACCTCGTAATGATTTGAATTTGAGCGTAATGAGGGCAGCTTATGAATTCAATAATCCCACTCGCTTTGTTAATGGTTGGAATGCTGAAAGCAAGCTCTCATCTTTTTTGAAAATCGATGGAAGTGAAGGTTCCATCTTTCTGCTTTGAAACAATTGACGTTTTTCATTAGAAGGAGTTTAGAGTATATACAGATTCGTCAACGATTTTGAGGTGTAAAGTTCATTATTCGTTTTTTCTCCATTAAAACTTGCGCAGAATTTGTCTGCTGCATAGTAAGAACTTACATTTTCGTTCACATGCTATGTTTGGTTTATTGATTTACCATTCTCACAAGGTACATGTTGAGTTACCGTATAACCTGGTTTTAGGGTTGAAAATGATATATGACAGAAAATTGAGGAAGTGCATGAAGTATTTGTAGCCAGTATTCTCTATTTACTTATAGGTATTGTTATCGACACTGTGAAGCCAGCTGAGGATGATGTCAATACACTGGTTATTCGCTTATATGAATCATTCGGTGGCGGTGTTAGTGTAAAACTTAAAATCAATCACAGTCTTATTGTTTCCGTTGATTTGAGTGATGGTCTAGAAAGATCAATCTCTTCTTTACCCATTGGAACTAGTGATTCATCGGCAAAAGAACAGAGTGAAGGTTTTGTTAACTTAGATTTTCGCGCCTTTGAAGTGAAAACTTTGTTGATAAGATTGTCTCTGCTAGTGTGATTCATTTTGATTTGTCTTACTAATACTGATCACGGCTAGTGAAGATTTGTGAGAAATTTAGGCAGTCAATTGTTTTCTTCTGTTTAGAAATATTTTCATATATGAAATAAAACTGATTTCTGATTTAGTAACTGATTTGCTACCTGGTGATGTTATCTGATTGTCTTTAAGCTCCGTTTTATTTAAGAAAAAAAAACGAAGATTTTTACATTTGATCATTTCATGCTGGTTTTGGCATTTCCTAGTTCTAATAATGCGCTGAATTTTTTCCTATTCCCGTATATCATGGTACTTTCATGGTCTCTGCTTGGCAAGAAAGCTGTTCCAAACCTTTTTATTTCATCGTTTTTTTTTCCACAGCCACATTCTAACGATAGAGGTTCCGGTACATAACCAGAAATCAGTAAGGCATATCATTTTCTGCATGTGGTGCCGTTTGTTTCTTTCTAGGATTAATTGCCTAAATTCCAAACAAAAATCATGTAACTGACATTATTCACATTTACTGTAACCTAAGTTTCGGATCTGTTTCAATCTTCATAGTTTAATTGATGAGTAAAACCGACTTGGTACCAAATTATTTCTTCATTATAATGTAATTGGTGGATACATCACATCACTTGTAGTTTTTATCGCTTCTATTATTACTGATTTTTATTACTTGTTACTTTTTTTATTATCCATTACTATTGTTCAGTCTTCATTTATCTGATTTCAGGATGAGCCGGATATATTCAGTTGTAATCCACAGAATTCCTGTTTACAGTTAGTAAAAGTAGTTTGTTTGGCATTTTATTTCTACTGCAAAACATTTCATGAAAATGGTGTGAATGGTAAGTCAAATGTCAGAATGCGCAAGACATAACCATGTAATTTCTTTACATCTTGTCTGAAAATTATTTTTTGAAATGGTTTAATTTTTCAGCATACATTTCATTAACATTGTTAGTGACCAGTAAAATCCGCTGTGCTTTCTAAAATTTCGATTCAGGTGTTGCAGCGTAAGGAAATAAAAATTATTGTCGTTCACTTTGTTCAGGTGATGCATGAAAATTTTTCCTCAATAATTAAATTTAAAATTTGGAAGCCATTTAAGAGATTGCAGTTTGAGCTATCAACACATCAGCGAGATAGTTACGTCAGAAGCATTATTATTGGGTGAATTGATAAACAAAAATGTAACAAGAATGTTTACAGCAACCAAATTTGTCCTCTTTTTGTAGCAAAGCTATCACAGTAGCATCACTCGCTCCACTGACACTTTCACATTCACAGTAATGAAATTGTAAGTAATACGAAAGACAGGAAGACTACAAAAGTTTTTCTCTTTCTTTTAGTTTTCCTTCCATACATTTTATCAAAGAGTTTTATTATACCACAGAATGGAATCATTTACATTTAGCATCTCTCACTCTCTCTCTTTCTCTCTCGTTCTTTTAATTTTCAATTGTACATCATTGAATTAGTGCTTTTCATGTAGAAGCAGTGGTTCTGTATCACTGATAATGAAATTGTTTATGACAGTGATAGTGTGTCCAGTGGCATTTACCCCGGAGAATCTGTGAGAAGTATTTCATTTTCCGGTTGATATTTGATGAAAATCGATGAAATAGTGTAGTTTACGGAATTTTTGAGTACTTTTAATGTAAGTGAATCATTAGATCTGTTTCTTTTAATGTAATTAATTCATTATTAAATCTGTCTCTTTCAATGTAATTGATTCATTCGATCTGTTTTTTTAATGTAATTAATTCAAAGATCAGTCTCTTTCATGTATACACGTACAACATCTTCAAGAGTACGTCGAATCTGTTTGCGTCCTTTACAAGTTAGCACGACAATCTGCAAATTAAGAATCTCCTTATCACTGTCCATGTTTATTAAATCGTTGCTTGAATGGGATTTAGTTAATTTGAGTGAAGCCTGCCGAAGGGGTTTACTGCCGTATGAACCGATAAAATTTTTCTAAATTTCAAATGTTTAAATCCATCGCTAGATTTGTTAAAATGCTGATGGACAATTAATGAAAGATAAAATCAGCTTGTTTATTAATGAAATTCGAAAACTATCGAATTATCAAAAGTTTATTTTAGTTGAATTGAATAAGCTTCCAATTACTGATGGAAAATAATCGATGAGATCATCGATTATTCGATGAGTAACATTGAATTTGATGTTTATTTCCGGATTTTTCATTTACTACAATTATTTGTCTAACAATGGATGCACCAATTTCACGATTCTAGTTAATGGTACTGACAATAATTAATAAACTTTCCAATTGGTAAATAAATATTTGCTGTTGCATTAATAGGGCAATTTTTTGTTCTCCAATCTATTAGCATTAAAACAACAGATACCGATTAATCAGTTTACTAATTAATAGAGTAAATTGAAACAATCAAAATGGATATTTTATCGACTTAGCATAAGCCGCTTTGCTCAATTAAACTAAGCAATACTTGAAATGAAGATCATGGCTTTTTTTGAAGTTTTCCCTACTTTTTATTTTAATTAATAGCAGCGATAATTTTTTTACTAGCGGAGGTATTTCAGTTCTGAATAAGGCCTATAATCAATAACATTTAATTGAGTAATTGGTTACTTTCAATCTGTTTAAAATTTTCATTATCGAATTACTTTGTTGACTTATTAGACAAGCAAGGCGTTAGCATGTTAGGAAGTGTACAATGTATGATAAAACTAATAGGTGTTATCAAGTCACTCGTTATCGATTCGCTGATTACCTGTATTGCTGATAATTGATAGAACATAGCAATTATTTCAATGAATTTCATGCAAGTGTTTATTTTAAAAAAATTAAAAAGTTGCGAAATATCGATCATTGTGAGTATTCATCCTTTCATCATCACTCTCACAGCATTGGAAACCGTTGAATTGAAATTTCCATTCTATCAGTTTTGCACATTTGCTGTGATTTTCCGTTTCTCATTTCTCTGTCACCAAATTTTGGCATCAATCAGAGTTTGACCAATTTTGTTATTTGATAACTTGAAATAATCAATGTATTTCGGACGTTTCATCTTCTAGGAAGGCTACATGATATTTAATCGTTAAATTGATTGCTCAATTTGTTAGAAACTTTGAAAATAGGCTGAAGCTGCAATTTAATTTGTGTTGATATCATTGATTTAGTGATAAGATCAATTGGCCGTACGTAACCTGTAAATAGTTTTGTTTGGAATTCCGAAATGGTTTGAAATTTTGTTCATTGCAAGCAAAGGGGTGAAAATGCCGTCTAAATTTCAAATAATTTCAAAGTAATTTCAGTTTCGACCAATGGTTTTTTTTATATTGCTGAAATTCTTTGATGTATTTAATCTTTCAAAGATAATCCCCACTGTCAAGGTGATTTTATTTCAATTGGTCAAAGATATGATATTTGTTTGTTAAAGTTTGATGGAATCTCTTGCGGAACTGTCATAATCGTCATTTGTGCCATTCATTAGTGCGAAGTTTGTTGAACTTAAGGCAAACTTAGGATAAATTAATAGGATAAGGGAACTTTCACGATGTTTTTGGTATAATTTGAGAAAATTAACCAATTAAATGTGCGATAAAAGTCGAAACAATAATATTCTCGAGATCATTCCTTACCTATTTTCTGTATTTATGTTTGCACGTCTAACTTTAAATCTTGCTCGCATCATCATTATCAGGTAGAAAATTAAAGGTAATAGATGACAAAGAGAGTACGAGTTATAAAGAGTGGTGAAAAGGAATGGCTATCACTTGCTTTATTATTTTTATTTATTATTGTCGCAGCAATTGCTGTCCCAATTTTACTTCTAATACTTGAACGACATTTTTATCAATCAGAAACGAATGAAACTGGTCGGCATTTCAATTTTTCCAAATAATTCGTATCAATTTACTAAAAAATATTCATTAAAATCTGGCAAAATTTTCAAATCTGAATTGCTAATAATACAACTTGGAAGCATTTGTTCCTCATTTTTATTCACTGATTGCTGAACAAATATTTCGGAAAACTTAATTTTAACTAAAGAACAAAAGATTGAAATTCAATTTATTTTGACCTGTCAACATTTTTAGAGAAAAATGTAATTGAAGCACCGATAACGATGCCTACCGAAACTATTGTTTTTGCAGTAAGTACAGCTAAAGAGAGGGAATATTATGATAATCCAGCTGGAAGAATGTTGTATAAAGTGAGTTGTTGATCGTCAGATTGCCAATTAAAAAGTTGAAAATTGTATGAATTAATTAAAATGATTTATTTTCAGGATAAAATATTAGCAGTCTTTGAGAAGCTAATCGGACGGATCAGAAATTCATGTGCAAAATATGTCATCGAAGAATTTAGTGATAAAGTGACATTTAGTGATTTGCTAACGAAAGCAGAAGTTCTTGATACAATGAAGAAGACTTTTCAAAACTTGAAACCTGCCGGTCAGATTAACACCTCGAAGTAATCAGTGATTATAAGTTGTCTTTCGTTTCATAAAACAAACTAATAAATCAATAAAAATGAAATGAATGGAAATTTCAATTTTCTTTTTTTCATTTTTCAGCCTCTCATTTCAATTTTTCCTTAAAAATCAAAAGATTTCTTTTGTCAATAAGAAATTTTTTTAGTGCAATTGAATCATTTCACAAAATTCCATGGTCGCCGCAAATTGCATATGTACTGTTTGTTCCGCATGCAGCTATGTACAGGTATTCTAACCATCGATAATTTATTCTTAAAAGAATAGAACCGTCTTTTGCTGATAAGATTGGTCATCTGAATCTCTTCTTGTATTAAATTAGTTTCAGTTCACCTTCAGGTACAGAGAAGTTTATTCTTTGTTTGCACTTCGAAATGTACAAGTACTTTTTGAAACTTCACCATACTTTATAATTCTCTGTAGTAGTAGAGAGATTCTAGAAATAAATTTACACCAATTTTCAGAAAATTGAAAAATTACATTAATGATATGATATCAGCGAATAGTTTGCTGAAACAGATGGTTGCGGAGGATTCACCCAGTTCACCTCGCCTCATTGTCGGTGATGACGTATTTTTCAAGGATTTGGGCTGCTCCGTGAGCAGATATTCCCAACATTTAAGTGTTGATGAATTAACTGAAGCCATCTTACGCGGTTAGTTCTGTAACTATTGGTCCTTGCGAATTAATTATGTAACGGATGCCTGGGATCCCTTTAAAAAAACCTTGTAAAATACATGTCGATTTTCCAAATCTTGTAATTAGCACAAATTATGAGCTTGGAGAGAAATCGGAAGTACGAAATTTTATAATTTCCAATTCTTGCATTACTTTTTCAGCATTTCAAAATAAAAAATTTGTGATGGAAAAAGACCTACTCACCTCAGCTGCTTCAATTAATCAATTAGAATTAGCTGATCCGTTAAGAACTCCGAGAAATTTCCCGAATACGACTGACACTGAAGAGATGATTGAAGCGGAAAGGTTTCATTCAAATACAGTTTTATCTCATTTGCCAAAGAGTATAACAAAATCCGTGAAACTTGCACCATACTCCACGTCTGCAAATTATTCAAAGGGAGAATCTGAGGGAACGAGCTCCACAACAACAATGGATCATACAGATGGCCAGTCTCGCGGCACAATATCAAAAAGTGCAAATGAGTTGGAATCAAATGTAATTACTGAAGGTATATTGACAGGTGGTGGTGATTCAATGACAACGACGACTTCAAATACCCAAAAAACGACAACTTCAATTTCAAATATCCGAGAAACCACAAGATCACGGAGCGAAAAATATGGAAATGTACGTCTGAGAACAACTTCAGCAAAAAGTTTGAGGAGTTCCAAAAGTTCCATTCCAATCTCGCTGGACAAATTGATCACCCCACTCATGCAAAACTTCTCATCGTCGTCATCATCAACATCAAAGGCAGAAGTAGACACGCATAACAACAGCTTCAGTTTCTCCTCAGGATCATCCGTGGAGCAAACTTCAACAATGCAAGGAATGAATTGGGATGAGTTTTCATCAAATTCAACAAATGATGTGATGACATCACTACTCTAATTTCTGTCGAACTTGAGGCACGAGGAATCGATTAAGGAAGGAACAATGGAACCAGAATATTTAGCAGAATACATCTCAGTTGTTTCAATTAAACACTTTCGGGTGTACCACTTAAGGTGCCAAAAAATTTTGAGAATGAATTTTTGATTCAATCATTTCAATTTTTCCAATCGAAGAAAGGAAACAAAAATTGCACGGACCTTGCTGCTTCTGCTATTGTGTAAATCACTTCCATCACAATTTATTCCTAAAGGATCAAGATTCACTTAATCGCAGGTTTCTTCGACGATATCATTGGCAACATTAAGGACAAAGTGATGCTAAGAAAAGTGAAATGTTCACGGATATGAAATGAAATGTTGAAATCATTGGTGAGAAATAAGAAATGTCAAAGGGCAACCAAATCAGATCAGAGGAAAGTAGTAATTTCTCGTCTGCCACTGTGTACAACAAAGATGTTAATCTGTTTTAATCTGAATTGAAAGAAATTTCTTTTTTCATTTTATCTGAAGTATTACTGTAATATAAGCAACCTGCTTGACAAGAAAATTGTTCCGCATCAAACCGGCGAAGCAGAAAAGTGGAGTAAGAGTACATTGAGAAAAAAATAAATAAATTCATTTCGGGTTATGTTAAAAAGTATTCATTTCTGGTTCCGCACGATAATTCATTACATTGATTCCGATGATCTTTGACTCATTTTTTCTCCAATTGCTAGTTCCATTTCTTCACATTTTCATGGAATTAATGGAATGTGAAATGCAAGAATAACATTGGGATGATTAATTGAAAAATGGAAATCTGCTATAACTAATTGACATGAAACTTTATTCCCCTTAATAATTACAACAATGTCAAAGGTCATCTGAATCAATGCAATGTATTATCGTGCAAGGAATCGTTTCAGCGTTTCATTTGTCTTTTTTTCCATTTGAAACAGCATTTTGTGAAATATTTGACTCAATTTTAGTCAAGGAGGAAAAAAAAATTGCAACATTCCTGTTATTTGTGCTTCTGCTAATTGCAACATTCCTGTTATTTGTGCTTCTTCCGTTAGCAGAAACATATCACGTATACAAGAAACTATAATCTGCGGCGGAAGCAGAAATGTTTCAATGGAACAAAGAATAAATGAATCAAAGGTCATCTGAATCAATGCAATGTATTATCGTGCAAGGAATCGTTTCAGCGTTTCATTTGTCTTTTTTTCCATTTGAAACAGCATTT
>JABVXS010001228.1:0-16917 GCA_013365335.1 Madathamugadia hiepei | reverse complement strand
GTCCAAAACAGAATAACAAGGGAAATGGAACACAACAACAACTTGCATCTATGGAGCCGGACGTAAAAAGAAAATGCTCTACAGAAGCGGACCCTGCAACCAAGCGGGACAACGCTAAGAAAAAAAAAATGTTTTAAAATACTGGGACTGAATGTCATCGACGTAAGAACTCTATTATAGTTTGGTGTGTTCGAGAATGGGATTTGAATTACTTTCCAAACAATCCCATACTGTAGGCAATCACTTCAGATAGTAAAAAAGAACTCACTGGTCAAATATCTTTCTCTCATCAATGTACTTTTGCAAACCATCAAGAAGATTTGGAAGAAGAGTGACATGCTTTTTTGTATCCACTCGATCCAACGCCATTCTTAGGTAAACAATGGCAAAATTCTGCGAATTATTGTAATTTTTAAAAAAAATCATTCAAAAATGATCCGCATAGGCTTTTTTACTGTCTTATTTATGCCTTATCATTAGAGAACTGAAGGATTTTGTAGAAATTTTCTTGTTCAAATGCAGAGGATGCTTATGTCAGGAAATACAGTAGAATTTGAGAGAGCTGAAGAATGGGTAATAGAGGGAAATGATTCATACTGTCACCGCGTTACATTCCCATTTATCATAATTCTCGCTGTGGCGAACTGTTATTTGATGTGCTTAATATGAAAGATTTAAGATGAATTACAGCAAAGAAAATTTTAATACATACCGTTCCTAGGATGTTCCTTTGAGTTGAAGTCAATAAGTAATCTAAGATATCATTCAACGGTAATGTTATCATCGAGTTGCTTTTGATTCGACGATTTAAATGTGTCAATAGTTCCATCCCCTTGAATAAGAACATATTTTCCCATATTGATGAATTCAGGAAATATGAAAAGTGATCTCATTCAAAACTAAAATATGAAACATGCATTCATCGATCCCAATGATTACTTTATTCCGAATTTCAATTTCGGTTGTAGAAGTGCAATCTATGATATCCAATAAATGCTTCTGGACAAATGCTTCCAATTTGAAATCGTCGTTAATTGAAGCCAAACGCAGGAAAAGACGCTCCACTGGAATAAAAGCTGTTTAATAAAGATGTGAAATCGAGGAAAGATAAGATGATCCAGGAGGGAAAAGTTGTCTGCTTATGTGTCTATATTATTTAGTTTATACCCAAATCGCTCTGCTTTGCTTCTTAACAACCCAGTGCAGTTGACAGTCTCCTTGCTTGAAACTTACCGTAAGGAATGAAATAGTCAACAGGTAATGAGATGGAACATACACAGCACACATTTCGGTTAATCCGGAAGTTATTCATCAAGGTACAGTGCAGAATTAGATTTCCTATTCTTCATGTAAATACACATTCCTCTTCAATATAAATACAAATTTAAACTAACATTCAAAGCAAATTTCGGAGTTTATTCCAGTAAGAACCATTTTCGTGACACCTAAAATAAGTCACTACGTCATTGACATAATTTTTAACACAACACTCCAGCTCAACAAAACGAAAAACGAAGTGTTCTGATGCTTTCCATTTTCAATTTGTTCATTTCAGGCCAGTAAGGACTTCCTCTGTTTACTCAATCAATGGATTACTCGCTATGTAAAGGAAACATCCCACTGCAGTTGTTTTGTGCATCTCCAAACAGGTGTGCCGCCAGTCCCTCATTTTTCGGGCGTCTGAGAATGAATACCTACACTTTTTCCAGGTCTAAAAGTGATAACATATTATCTATCACATATTATCTAGGAGCCCATTTCCAAATAGACCCGAGATTTATTCGTACAACTTGCACACCTGAGGGATAGTGAACAAATGGACTTCGTACTCGTAATTATTATTATCATGGAAGATGTATTTTACCCAACATCTTCATTCTGCAATAGGAAGCAGGCTTTGCATACGCCAACACTCAACTACTAATCAACTGCACTTGATGGCTGATCGCCGTAAGCACCAGACCCATCAACCAGTACCTCATATGAGACCACATCCGGATATTTTCTCTATCCCATGATTGTTTAAAACTCTGCACAACTCCCAGTATTTAGATATCCAAAAACATTGATAAATACAAAGATGCATTTCAGTACTCATCATTGTGGAGGGATTGCAATCAACACAGCAACATGTTCTCGAATCCAAAAATATTTGAATTTATGGTTTTAAAACTTTTTATGAGCTCAACTCAACATAAGATTTCCAGAATTAATCATGAGAAAAATATCTTGAACTGCAATTAGTTTTCGTTTACAAGCTCCTTACCAAAAAGAAACGTTTACCTAAAAGACTAAATGAGCATTTCTACAAATACCAATAAATTGTGTTAGATACTTTTCTTATAAGGAATGGAAAAACATGGAAATAAAAAAATCAACTAAATATAAGAATCTTCAAGCAAAAAAAAAATTCATTTCTCTAAATAATAGAAAAATATTTTATCTTTTAACTGATAATGGTTTCGGCAAGACATATATGATCAATATATCGGGCAGTTACGATTACAGACACCAAGAATCTCGACATTTCAATATTCTTTTGCAAATAAATTACTCAAGTGCGATCATCAACCTACTAAATTTATATGGTTAAGTATAACGGATACCTTGCACAAAATCAACACGATTAAAAAATGCATACATTGAAATAAAACAGCAATATGTTATACATCGTAATCAAAGTTATAAAAGAGAATATTTATAAAAATTTCTGAAATTATGAATACTGCAAACAGCAACGTCACTAACTGAATGAAACATGAAGAGATCTTTCATGAATGGCTAGAGAGAAAAAATAAAATTAGACAAATAAAAACAGAGAACATGATTTATTTGACACAGGTCACGGAATCAAATCGTCCCTTACGGGAACCGAAAATGTGAGACTGAATCTTCATTCCAATTCAATTATGATGGATTCATCTTTTTTTTCTGAAAAATTTTCTCACGAAATTGACACTCAGTATTGCTCTTCAATAAAAAAGTAGTGCTGAACAAATACACTCACACAATAGTTATGAAAAATTTTTGGTAAAAAATACAGCTAGATATCCAGCACATTCATATACTTCCAGCGATAAGTTATTATAACAATATCAAAACCACTCTCTAAATCTAGCAATTCCTAATTTGGAATAAATTTTTGTAAAGCTTGGATTACCTATGTTCAGCAATGCCTGGAAAAAGTTCACTTCTTGTTATTATGAAGAAAATTTTACAGTTCTAAAATGTCAGCTGATAATGATGAAAACAGTAATATGAAAAGTAAGATAAAGATTACGACAACACATGTTAAGTATTTTTCGTCAAACCTGATTCATTCAGCCATTCCAGAGGAATGTCTATCGAAGCTGGCCCCATTGAAGTGTCATAAAAGACGTGTTCCTCAGCGCTGTAGAGTACATCATTAACTGGAATTGATGCTCATTACTACGAAATGCACTGCTCGCCTTTATCTAATCGTCAGTGCACTCATTTTATAAGTAGAAGTCACTGCCTGAAGTAACTGTACAAACAAACAATTTAAAAGAGAAAAAATTGCTCAGATGTGAAAGGACTAAAATAATGGCAAAATCAAAAAGGTATGATCAAAAAATCATATCAGACATTTGCTATCAATATAAGTAATCATCTGATAAAAGAAATAAAAAAAATTAACATTAATAATTTGTGGCATCTTGATATTTCATGGCTAAGATGAACGCAAATTAGATGAAAAAGGAAAAGCTATAAACCTATTTGCGGTTTTAATGCAGTACTCACAGCCTCGCAATACTTTTCACTGAAACCATCCAACTTTAGTTCTTTTGAAATATCAGTTTTATTCAAAAATCCATGCAGCGAATTATCCTCTTCCGCACTTTCATTATTCCCCAGTTCCATGCAAATATGAGTTACCAGACTTTTTCCATCTCGTGCCATTTTCCTCACTGATAAATTTAAAGCGCAATCACTCTCATTACCACTGACTTCCAGTACACCAGCATCATTTTTTTTACTTTCTTTCCGAGCCCCTTGAAGATTTCCACCTGATTTTGTAGCTCTTTTATTTGAAAATCTATCTTGCAAGTTCCTCACTGGTATATCAGCTTCAAGTATCATTTCAGCAGAAATTTCATTCGTAGTTCTTTCATCGCATTCTTGATCACCAATTAGATTGAGGCCTTGTTTTTGACGATAGATGGCTCTGCGTTGTAATATTTCAGCATCAATAGCACGATTGTTCGCTAATCCAATTCTGAAAAGTTATTTTTTAACAAGAATCAGTGCGAACAACAGATTCGAAATTCATGACCACCAAACAAAAAAATTTATATCTATTTTAAATTTTATAAAAAGCGAGAAAATCTTCATGAAACCTGCTTCGAATGGATGAAACCAATACAGATAATTCGTTTTTCTCAACATATTCATTTGTTTCAGTTCCTTTCAACGCGTCACTAAAATCTGTTGCAGTGAGAGTTTCCATTTCGTCAGCTTGTTTCTGTGACAACTTCACTGACAATCCGATAACTTTGGAAAATGAAAGCTGAGAAAGAAAATCACGTATTTCATTGGGGCTGTTGTGGTCCGAATATTCAACGTAGTGAATCCTTTCGTCACTGGAAATTTAATCATCATAATAAATGTTTCAGCATACGACATATAAATTTGATAATTCTAAATCTCTCATTTCTAAAATTCATTCCAGACTTTCCAAAATTGTCTCGCTAGCGTCGAATCGCTAAAAAGATGGCAGATTGAAAGTAACCACCTGATTAAAATAATTTTAGATCACTATTAGATTTTCGATTCACCAGAATTTTTAGCCACTAGAGATATACCTATGCATACACATCAAAATATATCTGCTCTCACTCAATGATCGAGTTGGGCTTCAGATACCAAAGCATGGAAATATCGATGACAAAAACGTTGGAATCGTTGAGAACTGAACGAATATTTCTGAATTTAGGCATTTTTAACAAAGTTACAACAGTTAATTCAGCATGACTTCACCCTGCATCATAAATTAATGCTAGCAAGAATGATTTTCTTTCGATGGCAATAGATTGACTTCATTGCTCATTCCAATCAGACGAGTTTGCAATAATAATACTTACTGCCTTCTACAAGTCCAAAGAGAAGTTTCTTCTTTCTCCGTTGTAAAGTACTCACTCAGTCCAAGAACTTTTGCTACTTGGAAACGAATATGATCAATCCATATCTTGCACTGTAAGAACATAATTATGAAAACGGCAATGAACATTACTGTTTCTAACAGACATAATTCCTATTTTCAATGAAATTTACATAAAGCACAATAAATTAGTACAACCAGTATTTAATACACCTACTTTAAATTCCACAGCTATATCAACAAGTAACTGCTCTCGACCAACTTTCGGAACCACAATAGTTACCAGCTTAGAATCATCAAATAATAATTCACGCAGAAGGTTGCATATTTTAGCTGATGACGCTTCACGAGTAGGAAATTCTTCTCGCGTGCAATTAATATATGTAGTATCCAGGTATATTGTACTAAGACTCCTCTAGATGAATTCTTTATGTTAGAACAACTCGAATAAGCTAAATTTATTACAGAATACGGCTTATGATTCTAAACGAATTTCTCAACGTTCTACAATCACCGCTAAAATACGACAACTTGAGAGCCATCTTCTTGCTTTAATGCTAGTCAATGAAATATACTTGGCAACTGCATACACTGCATATATGAACTGTTTTAAATCCCAACTAACCTCTCGCAAAACTGATAACGCAAATACATTTTGATAAAGTCGCATGTCAGCTCGAAAATCACCTGTAAAAAGAACTCGACCCTCAGGTATCTGATCACCTTCAAACAGAAACATAACAGAACCAGGGATATGATTTGCATCCAGCAGCATCACTGAGAAACCATTCATATGATGCCAAATATTTAGGTTCAAGGCACGAATTAAGTGGCTTCCAATTCCACCACGTTTCGACCTCGATCGTTGGGTAACGATTGGGAGAACATGAGCGGTCACAGGTGAACAATATATGACACCATAATTCCACTTGTTCTATAACAACTTCTGATACGTTAGCGTTAGCAAATGAAAAAAAAAACCACTATAGAAACAATCGAAATTTAAAATATAGGTTATACAATAACATATATTTCTATTTTCACATTTTCACCTTTTCATCTGTTACCGTAACTACTCATTCATCAAACAATTATTATGATCAAGAGGACTGGACATTTGAATTGCATCAAAGTAATTCGTGTTTTTTGAAATTAACTCACTCCTTTTTACAGCAGAAACTCCATCAAATCGTGGTAAAAGTACTCTAGAAGTTATGGAACAAGGAGCAGATTGAATGGGAGCTTACATCAACAGTACCGTAGTGATCAGAATGTGCATGTGTTAGGAAATAATACTTGATAGCAGCATCCTGCGAGAATTTATCAATCGCGATGAAACCATTGATCAAAACGCCTGGCTGTACCATCATCCAACACAAACTGAAGAAATTTGGGGAGATTCAAGTCTTAATAAGGGTCCCCACCACATACACCGTACCGTGCGCGGTATGACACACTCTCATCTCCCGTTCGCTTAATTCTTTAAATCGGTTTATTTGAAGCTGTCTTACCTCAGCGTGCCTGAACATCTATCAATTATACGGATCTTTGTAACTGTCAAAATTTCCGTTCAAATTCCATTAAAAAATCAGTTTCTGTGCGCTTCATCGTATTCCTGTTCTTTTGACTGCTATTGCTCTTTTTTCAGACTATTTATATTTCCTCAAACAACCACCGTATTTCGCTTATTACAAGTAATGATGCAGCTGTCATCAGGTGCTTGTTTTCCATCTCCCAGTTCTCTCTTACTTCCTGCATTTTCTGTCTCCCAAAATAGAAGTACATAAATTGAAACGATTAAGGCTTTGACAAAGTCAATCTAATTTGTCTTGATTTTGTCTTGACTGACCAGTAGTTGACAAAAAGTTGGATAGTTTCTTTCTGTTTCCAAGTTGTCTCAAAGAAGTTCGAAGAAGACAGGCCTCAGCATTTCTCTCTGTGGTTTAACCATTTCATCAAGTTGTGCACTGCTCCAAACATTGAACGATTCTTAATTGTTTGCTTCTTAGACTGGAACAGGTAATGTTTGTAACCATTGCTTCCGCTGCCTAATGATAAATCCTGGGGTTTCACGATTGTTTTTCATTTCGACATTACACAGGTTATGGATCAAATCATTTTCATTCCTGTTTTTTTCAAATATGGTGTAAACATGTACGTGTTGTTATGTGAACAGGTTGTACATTCTTCTTAGTCCACTTTTCAGCTTCCTTTGCTGCTTCAGTCTGGTGGGATGATTAGTTTGATTCACTTGATATGTTCTAAATGAATCTTTGTGCTTGATAATGTCGGTTTTGTCATTAATATTGTTCGGATTGTAGTGGTTTCCAAGGCTTTATCAGCCGTACAATTTCTGCATTTTAGGCTTGTAAATACATTTTGTTTTCAGGTACTGCAGCTGAGGTTTGCAGCCAATGTGGCCCAGTTTGTTACAATTGTTAACCCTAACGGTTGCTCTAGTCTTTTTCATATCTTTAGAAATCGGCCAAGCAGTCGATAGAAGCAATTTCAAGAAATGTGAACAGTCGGGCTTTTGCAAGTTAGTCGATATTTTATTTTCAATATTGTTCGTTATCCTTTTAAAACTTTTTAGTAGTGTTAAAAATCGGAATTCTGTAAAACTTGTGAACAGCAGAAGTAAGAAAAGATAGATTGTTGAAGTTGAGAGAGTAAAACCTACAAATGTTGCCAGACTTAAAACAAAATTGTCAAATCTATATTTATGGACGTTAAACAATCAACTCTGCATTTTCTCGGAAAGTGAAAAATCCGAGTTTTGTAATGGATTGTCAAATCAATATTTATGTGAACGGATTTGATACTGTTTTCTTATTTTCATAACTTATTGAAGTATTATTAACAAGATGTTGCAGAAGGCACAGAGCACAAGCAGAGAAAGCGAATTATGTAGTGACTGTGGGAAGCGTAACGCATAACGGTTCGACGGTGGTTGCAAATTTAGAAAGTAGGGTTAATAAATTGGAACTGAGCATTGTTTCGTTGAATGATGCAACAGTAAGGGTAATAATTGATGAAAAAAATCCGTCAATTCGGCCACGATTTCAGCCAACAGACGCTTTGAAGGATGGAAATAATTTGAAAACTGCTGAGTAAGCTCTCCGTATCATACTTTATCACTTAAGTTGGAAATTGAATTCTCTTCCAGGAATCCAAACCCCAAAAATTTTCTGTTCAGTTAAAATCCTATTTGCATTTATCGCGTTATTTTCAGTTGAATTATTAACTCCGAACAGTGGGGGTTTTTTAGTGCATATCCTTTGTACAATACGCGGAAACTTAGGTGTAACGTTTTAATGATTGTTTCGGATATGTAACTTGCAAATCGAGGTCACTACTTCCTGTTTCTCCATGTAATGAAAACTGTTTTTATTTCGTTTTTCTGCTTAACCTTTTATTGCAGCTTTAATTCAGTGGAAGTGAGCAACAATGCGACCATTATGGTCATAAATAACAATGCAAAAGTGTTACTGAATTACGAGCCGTTTCGAATTGATTTTTTCCTGAAAGATGAATTAGTTATTAGTGTTAACCCTAACGGTGCGCTGAAATTTGAGCAGTTCAGAAAAAAGGTATATTTTTTGCGGATTTTCACATGTTTTCAGTTATTTCCATATGGCTGGTCTTATTACTTTTTTCTCCATTATTGTGTTGCATCTTTACTCAGATACAAAAAAGGGTTAGGGCATGCTTATATAGCAACCAGCTATCTATTTTTCAGGAAGACGGAAATGAAGCAGAAGCAGCAGATGGTTTCTGGGATGAGAATTTTAAAAATCATCACGATTCAAAACCGTTTGGTAACTATTATCGTATTACATTGTTGGCTTATGCAGATACGTACTCTTAATTTTTCACAAACCGGTTCTTTTGATTTCGTTTAAAATTTACAGGATCAAGTTCCGTTGGCCTTGATTTATCGTTTATTGGCTATAAGTATGTATATGGTTTACCCGAACATGCGGACAGTTTTGCACTGCGGTCTACAGAGTGAGAGCTTTCACCTTATTTGGATATTATAAGAACATTAACATTTTACAAAATTTGTCTTAATAAAATTCAGTGCATAACTTTAAAACTAAGTGTTTATAACCTTTCGGACATCAGGATCAGTTACCAGTGTTTATGGTAACGATTGATTTCGAAAAATTACTTCCACAGTCAATAATCAGGTTGTGGTTTTTAGTTCCTAATACTTTACCCTCAAAAGAGTTTTTTAGATTGTTGGATCCATATCGACTATATAATTTGGATGTTTTTGAATACGAAGTTAATGAACTCATGTCTCTCTATGGTGCTGTACCTTTTTTGTTAGCTCATAACATGGAGCATTCATTAGGCATGCTATGGTTAAATGCTGCCGAAACATGGGTAGACATTAACTCTTCAACCGCTGATAAGGCACGTTTAATTCTCATTTTTATTTTGTTCATGACTTAAAATATTGATGAAATTGTTGTTGGTAGGTAAATTAGTTTAGAAATGACTGTATCATCGGATAATAATTTACTGGTTTTTGTCAATTTTGTCACTTGTGTTCCACATACCAGTAAATTTAAACTTTCGACGGCGAAGTTATACAGACCAGTCATGTAATTTTATCCTGCAACTTCAGGGTATTCTGCGTTCAATTGTTGAGAAATTTAAAAACTCCATGGATTTATCGCAGATTGATGTTCATTTCATGTCGGAATCTGGTCTCATTGACTTCTTCGTGATGTTGGGTCCAAAACCCAATGATGTTTTCAGGCAAAATTCAGAATTGACTGGAGTTTATCCATTACCACCTGTATGTATTCATAATTTTATTGTAATATCAATGTAATAATTTTTAATTTAATAATTTACATTGTTTTTTTGCTGTATTTCCAGTTATGAAAAGCAGCTAATTTCTAATTATTCCTGACTTTTATACTGTGTTCTCTAGCTGTTTGCTCTGGCTTACCATCAGTGCAGGTGGAATTACAATGATGAAGACGATGTCCTGGAAGTACATGCGAACTTTGATAAACATGATATACCGGTAGATGCGATTTGGCTTGATATCGAGCATACTGATGCAAAACGATATTTTACATGGGATCCTAATAAATTTTCAAAACCAAAAAAAATGATCGATAACTTAGCGGCAAGAGTAAGTTGCTTTAATAGTTTCTTGCTGATACTTTTTTTGGATTTTCATTTAGTCTAAGGAATCTATGAATTTTCTCTTTGCAGTTTTACCCTCTCATTTTACATAATAATTTCTCTTATATCTTCAGGGGCGCAAAATGATTACAATCATTGATCCTCACATAAAAAAGGATGATACTTACCATGTATACAAGGAAGCTCAAGAACTTGATTATTTCATAAAGGTGCGCTTTGTCCTTTTTTTCTTTGTTGGAGATATTAGGAAAGTTGCATGAGGCTTAAGATCAATTTTTTGATTGCTTGCATTTTTAGTGCATTCAAATCATTACCCATTTTCTATTCTTTCACTGCACGCTTATAGTTCAG
Source organism: Madathamugadia hiepei (assembly GCA_013365335.1). NCBI lineage: Eukaryota > Metazoa > Nematoda > Chromadorea > Rhabditida > Onchocercidae > Madathamugadia > Madathamugadia hiepei. The sequence continues at coordinate 6,281 of JABVXS010001228.1, read as the reverse complement.
ACGAATTTTTTTTCTTGATTTAGGATCTACTTCTTTGCTTATTGTATTGTTGTGCTGTTACCACCAATTCAGAAAAAAGATGGTGGGGACTACGAAGGACACTGTTGGCCAGGTGCGTCGGCATATCTCGATTTTTTGAATCCAGCGGTTCGTAGTTTTTGGGCAAACAAATTCTCATTTGATCAGTATGTTGGTTCAACGCAAGATCTATTCACTTGGAATGATATGAATGAACCATCAGTGTTCAGTGGTCCAGAAGTAACAATGCAGAAAGATGCTAGGCATTTTGGCGGTTGGGAGCATCGTGACGTGCACAACATTTACGGTTTTTATCATGTCAGTTCCAGTCTTCAACTAGCTGTCAAATTTTCTTTTCTAATACTTTTTGTTTTACTTCTCTTTTTATCGTTACTTTTAATGTATAATGAATATGAAATTAATATTTAAATATCGTGATACAGGTTGAGGTGTTTGTGAATGCAGTTTATGACTGATTAGTCAAATTTTAACATTTTTATAGCATTCCTCAACTTACCTTGGTCATGTTGCACGAACAAATGGTCGTAAACGCCCGTTTATATTGACTCGATCATTCTTTGCTGGTAGCCAACGTACCGCAGCTGTATGGACCGGTGATAATACGGCAAGTTGGGAACAGTTGAAAATCACAGTACCAATGCTTCTATCATTATCTGTTTCTGGCATACCACATGTTGGAGCTGATATTGGTGGTTTTTTTGGTAATCCGGATGAGCAACTTTTAATACGTTGGTATCAGGTAACACTTATTTCTTGGTTACGGTACCGGTTCCATAAGCGTTGAACAAATCTTACCTTTATATTCACACAAATTTTATGAGTCTGTTATATTTCAAGATTATTTATAGCGAAAAATATGCAGCTGTCTTTTTTTCTTTCAGGTCGCCGCTTTCCAACCATTTTTTAGATCTCATTCTCATATTGACACTAAGCGTAGAGAACCGTGGTTATTCTCAAATAGCACGAAATTAGCTATTCGGCAAGCAATTCGATTGCGTTATTCTTTCTTACCGTACTGGTATGTTTTGGATTATGCTTAAAATGATCTTTTTTACCAAAATCTTGAGAAAATGGTCCAACTTTTTTGAATTACTTATTTTGTAGTATTTGAAACTAAAAACTTTTGAGCCTTGGTCACAGCATAGATTTTGCATCATTTTATTGGATTGTTTCTTATTTTCTCGTCAAATTTTATATTAAATAACTTCATGCATTGTACAAGTTTGTTAATAACGCTTTTGAATGATAGCATATTTTATCTCTTTGTTGCGCTGCTTCATTTAGTTATATTTTTCATTTTCAAATCTGTTCTGCATCTCTCTTTTTTGGCTTTTCAATGCTTTTTCTAAGATTTTAATGACGTTTAGGTACACTTTGTTCTATGAACATACACTGACTGGAAAACCACCAGTGAGGCCACTTTGGGCCGAATTTCCCGATGATGAAAATTCATTTGACGAAGAGCGTGAGTGGTTATTGGGTTCTTGTTTACTTATTCGTCCAGTGATGGATCCAGATGTGCAGTCGGTCTCATTATATTTGCCCGGTAAAAGAAACGTAGTGTGGTACGGATGGAATGATCATAAGGTGTGATACTTTATTCTGCCAACTTTGTCTCGGATTATTGTTCATGTAACTGGAACGGGTCAAAAGTTCTTATTCATACTCAAAATGCATTGAAAATATAAAGAGGAAGAATGCCGCTTGTTTCTACTTTTTTCAAAAATATCTGTTGTGATGTATCTAAAGGCTTTTTCAGGGTCGCTTAGCACCTGGTGCTGTTTACGTAGACACACCACTCGATGCAATACCATTTTTCCAGCGCGGTGGTACTATCATTCCAACATGGCAAAGAGTACGGCGGGCTTCATCATTGATGCTTCAGGATCCCATTACTTTGTATATTGCCATCAATTCTGATGTAACTTTTTCATAAAATTTGTGTGATATGCTGCGTGAGTAAATCATGCTAATCTTTAAGCTTTAACCCGCCAAGACTAATAAGTTATAGGCTTGAAATGTCTTGAAACTTATTATGGTGTGGTTATTGTGACTTATGTCCAATAATTTTTGCAGAATTATGCAAATGGAACAGTTTATATGGATGATGGGGAGACATTTGATTATAAAAATGGTCAGTATTTCTATTGGGGTTTCATTTACAAGAAGGAAGGTGATCACCTGCATTCACTTTCATCGAAAAATTTGGATGAAAGAGGAAAATTAGAAAGTGATGCTGTTATAGAAAAGATTATTATTCGAGGCGTTCGGTATTACCCTTCGAACATTCACATTTATTTAGACGGTAACCATTTTTACATTTATAGTTTTCATGTGTTTTTCTCACTTCTGAATACTCAAGGTTTAAGTGTAATTCATTTAAATAATTATGGTCAGTCGAAGCGTAATTTATTTCCATTGCAACGTTTTTTTTTCACTTTTATTTTTAGATTGGAATCCAGAAACTACTGATTATGCGCATGATCGCGATGCTCAAACCATAATTATTCGTAAACCGAATGCCCCATTAACACAAGAATTCAGAATTGATATTCATATGTAATTTCGAAATAATCATTCAGTCTGCTTGGATTTAGATAAAGCATGACTGCTTTGCAAGAAATTATCGTATTCCAGGTCTTTATTGCTGATTCATATGAGAATTCACATGAACCTCTTTGTGTTTTAATTTTAAATTATTGAGACTATGGTTGCTGTTTGTAATATGTGCAGATATGTTTTGCTTTCCTCCCATTTAGGCTTGATTGTTGACTAGTCCTCCAATTTTTTTTTATTAATCCAAAAGAATTCCCTCGTGATCCTTCCAAAATTTTCGAAATCTCAGTACAGCAAAATTAGAATTTCGAGTAAAATAATGTTTCAGAGTGTATGCTTTGTCGTACTTCTCACTTGTACCGAGTACCGTTTACGGTTAGCAATACTACTTCAGCGATGAACATGACGCTAATCGCATTAGTGCCCAAGTGTTTCTGGTTCGAAATGCCAAATATCAAAACTGCACGTGTTTGTTGTTGGTGGTGGAGTAATTGTGTTGTTTTCAGCAACTTTTTTTCTTAAAAACATTTTTTAGGAAATTCAAGGTAGTTCAGTTTCTGAACACTGCAGAAATATTGCTTATTGACTGCACCAAATGTTGTGTAAATAGTTGTGAATCCTGCATTCTGCATGGGAGAATTTTCTTGGTAATTAACACTTCTCTTTGAGACAGTATTTTCGAGGATCCTTCCAAAATCTTAGAAATCTCAGTACAGCAAAATTAGGATAATATTTATACATCTCGTTTCACTTATAGTGACCTCGAGGTACACATACTGTTGCAGATTAAGTATTCTGAAACAGAAAGTCAACGAGAAAAAATTGAAGTTTGTGACTCTGATTGATTTAGTGAAAGTCTGAATTATTGATACTTTTAAACGTTTCAAGGGTAACAGCGATTTACGGAACGCAATATTTATGCATCTTGAATGATTGCCAGCAAAACGGCAACTGATCCACTTTTGCAGACAGGCGCTCAACCATGAAAGGTAGGGTGTTTGTTTTCATCTGTCTGCGCGTCACATTGGGTGTCTGTGGCGATACTTTAATAGGATGACTCGATATGCTGTCTCGGCTTACGTACTGGTTCTTCTATATTACCTGGCCTGGAAAGGTTTTTGCACACACTAGAAATGGGATGCGATGCGCTGTTTACGCTAATTTCAAACGCACAAAGGCCTTAAAAAGCATGGATAAATGATCACGAGCCACAGAATCTCCAATTCCAATTCTCACCGCCCAAAAATGGAAATGAAGACTTGATTACTCTCTCAAGGTTGAAATATGTAGTGACTCAGCAGAGGACCCTTTGTGCCAGTCATTTTACTCCGAACATGAACAAATGTCGGTCAACACCACTTCCAATTAAACATTCCTTGCTAAAGTACGTTAACTCCAATCCTTCAATAATTTAAGATGCTCTTCGTTCTGAAATCGTAACTGTGTTTCATGTACAATGCATGAACGGATTTCAAACTATTAGAGACGGTGCTGTCTGCACTGACCATTGATTTAACAAATGTGCATGATTCTTTTGTTACAGAGCGCATGTTTCTGTCCTTGAATCGAAGAAATATTTAAACATTCACGAACAAGGTGCTGAACTGGATTATAATTCGCTTGCGCAGTAAAAGGTTCAGTTATAAAGAGCGGTAAATCAAGTAAGGCCAGGGGAAACGGAAGTCAGCTTAGCCATTGTAAAGATGGCAAAGAACTGTATTTGAAATTGCACCGACAAAAAAATCCAGCAAGACGACAAACTAAAGTTTCTATAACAAGATGGTTTCAATTAATCTATGTTAAACTGAATAGTACACTGGTGGGTATTCTTCACTTTCGATTTCTTTCAATTAATTAATTTTTCGTACGTTGAATTGCCTCGTATATTTTTCATTGAGAGACCAACAGAACTGCCACTAGTATTCCCACAGGAAACAATACCACGAAGTCAGTTTCTGTTTTCAAAAGTGTCCAAAATTTCCACCTGCTCGTCCATGTCAGTCGAATAGCCAATTTTTTTATTGCAAGGATTACAGAACATAGTCAAAGTGGGAGAGGATTGAGGAATTGAGTTCCTATAGAAAAGAGAAACGTAATGAGTGGTGTAGAAATCTGATGATTATTTTCAAAAACATAAGCAGTCTGCTCCATCGACAACTGAATGGTCTCTTGTTTCGCTATCCTGAAAAGTAATGAGGAGTTGAGAGTTAGCTTTATGACGCCATGTCTTCTCGGTCTTTTTCGACAATACCGTTATCAAAGTGGAGATTCCCGCTTCCTCACTTTCAGTCTTGTCTAAAATAAAAAAAATCCTACTCTTGGCGGAAATAACATAATTTAATAATTTAGCCGCCCAGTGATTACTTCCATTACCAGCTAGCACACTGATTCTATCCTGACCAGAATGTTGCGGTTTATGGTATTTTCCAGAAAAAAGTCAGCACATTCTATCCAAGGAAAGATTGTTGATCAGTTCTCGGGTCAGACAAATGTTGACCTGTGTAGCATTTTCCTGTTTCAACAATTACATTGTGACGCCGTGTCGATGGGGAACTCTATAGATCATTTCCTTCCGGTTGAATACTGTTGACTGCAATGACCGAATTTCCTTTGAAACATTCCTTCCCTCTTTGGATGGACACATTGGCTATGGAATGAACTTAAGACCTATTCTGATTCTTTGATAACAAAAAGTTTGAAAGAAAAGTTATTGATGCACTAACCCAATGAGTTATTCATACATTAGTATTGGGCTCTGACAATCTAACATTTTGATATGGCAAATGTTGAAAAGTTGATGTGAAGGTGCTTAAAGAAGTTCAGAAGAAACCAGTGCGTAGTGTCCCATTTTTTAGGGGTAAGAGAGCCTGTAGTAGGTCTTCGTGTCAGTTATATATATCCCCAACAGAGTCGATAATTTGCACAATTATAAGGATTACAGCAAACAAGGAATGAATTAAAGTGAAAGACGAGACAACAATGGTTTGTTCGAGATAACAATGAGTTGTTCTGTTCTGCCGACTTTGACAGTCGCAACAAATCCTAAACTGATGTTATCGTTGGGGACTTTTATTAGTGTTCTCGGGTATTCCACAGCGTCCGTTTAGAAAGTTAGCTCTGAAATGTAACTTCCCTCTCGTGCGCATACCTGAGGTCCTGCTCATGCAGAAAACATCCGTGTGTGTCAGGTCCACCTTATCGATGGATCAATGAATCATCACTGATTTAACAGATGTCCCTATCTGCATCATCATTCACACACCACAAAGACACGAACTCATGTCGCTTGTCTCAACAATGCGGGACTCATCCACTTCACCACCAAACAATTCCAATCAGCAGGAAACTTTTCCAACTTTCACAGCTCTTCCAATTCGCAAGTTACTGTTTATGATGCAACTGCGCTAAGAGGATACAATTAATCTCTGCACACATTTCACTTCTATGTGTCCAAAAAGACATAGTTCTTCTTATGTTTTAAATGTACCTCCTATACCTGATTCTTTTGTAGAAGAAACTATAAATATAGGTTTGTACTTAGGTAATATAAATAAGAATATTGGTTTAATTAATTATCGTCAGCATTTATTTTGATTTTTTGGTCATCCAGAAGTCTATGTTATTATTTTACCTGTTTTTGGTATTATTAGAGAATCTGTTTTGTTTCTAACTGATAAGGATCGTTT
>JABVXS010001227.1:0-16956 GCA_013365335.1 Madathamugadia hiepei | reverse complement strand
CCAGCATTCCGGAAGATCATTTCTGCGTACAGGTTGAACAAGATAGGTGAAAGGATACATCCTTGTCTCACTCCACACTCTACTTTGAACCGCTCGGTGTAATTCAAATCAGACGGTAATAAACATATTTTTCAAGTAGGCCAATTTCTTCACTCTTATTTCAGTATAAATGGCATTCAACGTTTTTTAAAAAAAGATGAAAAACTGAGTATCATTTTCGAATAAAGCATTTTGAAAAGAATTAAAAGAAAGTGAAACATATCAAGTTTTAAAAGTCGAATGTGGATATTTTTATGAAAAAAAAAACATACCCTAGAGTTACACATAGTCGTATATGTCGATAGTAATGCATGTAGTTTTTCGATTTTTTTCATTATATATGGCCACCCAACCTATAAAATACAAAATCTCTTCGATTCTTTGGTTTCGCAAAAATTGCCGAGATAACTTTCTCTGATTGATGATCAAACAAAAATATGTATTTCCTGCTTAGAAATTTAAGAGCAACTAGCAAAAGCCATATTTTGGTTTAATGAAATACAAAATTATCAAAGAACTAATGCAAAAACGAAAATGATATGCCTTCGCAATTTTATTAAATATTATAGAAGTCATTATGCAAACAGAAAATTTCGCAGCGCTAAAACGTACACCATAAAATGCTGAAATGAATGAATTTGTAGTTAAAGTTTAAAACATACAAGCATAAACAAGGAGCGTAGTTTTGGAAAACCTGTCGAAGCTGTTCCGCACGTGCCATTAATTATCCTTTTCATACCATAAAAATTTTCGGCAAGTGAACTTCCTGAATACGATTGAAACGGTGAAGAAATTCCATGAATTCTCTGCCAAAATAGTCCAAAACTCTTAAGTATTGTGATTAAATCTGCATAAATTCAGTATCGAACCACAATCTTTCTACAAATTGCTTTTACTGTCAACTCACATTTCTAAATACATTAAACTTAATTATTTATTTTCCTTAGCCGTTGAGCTGTTAATCTTTCATTACTTACGTATTAACAAATAAAGCCATTTTTTTTGGTAAAAAAAAAGTGCAAATAACAAAAACTAACCGTATTTCTTCAAATAGAAACTCTGAAGAAGCAGATCAACCGTTGCATATACCTCATCGAACCATTTCCACAACAGTTCATATCGTGCAGGATTGGATTCGTATAAATACTTCAAATATTTTCAATTTGAATAAACACTTACTTACTAAATTATGCTAATCCTTTATCATTTGATTAAATGAATAAAAGTCAGAAACTATCCACCGAAAAGGAAAATAACACAACTGGAATGAAAATACAATGATAATTAAATTAATTGGTGCAAGATGTTCAATTCATAATGAAACCACTAACAATACAATGCTTCTTCCTAAACCGATGAATAAAAACAAATATCCTGTTATTCCCTGAAACTATTTTATAACTGCTTATTAATCATACAAACAAATGGACAAAAAGATTGCTAACAAAATTCATTTAAAAGCCAACAAATATGTGTCGAAAAACTTAGTGGAAAAAACTATTTTACATTCGCAAGTAATTGATTTAACAAGCTAGCTTGCATTAATTAATAATTAATTGCATCCAAACTTGAATTACTAATGATTGCTGCAGAAAACAATCTAAATGCTTGAAAAGAAATAAAGAAGCGTTTTACCTTCACAATATGACGAAAGGCTTGTTGAATGGAAATTGACAGTCGATCATTCGCAATCAAATCAAATATTGATGGTAATCCAGTGGTGCCAGCTAATTGTTCATTCACCTCAGCATCCGTCATCATTTCGGCACTAACAATGAACTTATTCATAAAATCAAAAAAAGAAAAAATAAATAAGCGAGAGAGCGGTATTAATGAACAATTATCAAACTTATCTAAAGGTGAATAAAATAAGTATCAAAGCGATATGATTTGTTATAATAATAGCTGAAATATTTTAAAATAAGTCCGTTAACCGTTAAACTTTATTCATATTCAAGATAATTAAAACATAAATTGCTATATACATCTATTTCAAAACTTTGTCAACATGTAACATTAATAATATCGACAGCACATTTATAACAAAAACAACAAATTTTCATGGAATTTTCTGTCAGAAGATATTAGCAGAAAGGATATTTGTATTATATCTTTGTTTGTTGTCATTGCTTATCGGTACAAGAAATTCTTTTTCCTCCAAACGAAACAAATATCTGAGAAATATAGCAACAAAAGGCAGAAGAAACGGAAAATGTAATCCGAATATTAATCGATTTCATCAAGACACTGAGTAATAAAATGTATTTCAGGAATCTGTCCATCAAAACTGTAAGGATTATCATAAGAATAACAATTAGGATTAGAATCAGAAGCCTGAAAATGAAAAATTATTTTATCATTAGCTGGTAACGATAAACTCATCGTTCTGACGCTGTTGCTGCCACAGTACGTCGTTACAGACTTCAACGTCTGAAACAAGGAATCAATCGTTTATAGTATGCTGAAATCCTAATCCATATACTAATTCATGCATCTAAACAAAGAGTACTTCGTTGCATGGATACCCACAGTCTTTTATTTTAATTCTAATGAGATCTCACCAGAAAGTTCATCCTAGCTTCGTGAAACACATCAGATCCCACATATACTGGTTTTCCAAAACTGGCAACAACAGGCTTTTCGTCACCTACTCTTCCTTGAACGACAACAGTTTCTGATGCAAGTAGAGGGCTTTCTGGACCATCTCGTCGTAATAGCTAAAACTATGGCAGCATTAAATATAATTAAAACGGTTTCAAAACACACTATTATAGAAAACCAGATTTCCTTGCAAAAGTATTCCTTAAATTAAAAATAAGCGGATTATGTACGTACTACGACGTTAGCGCATCAAAAGAGTAAACTTCAACCGACAAACTGAAATAGATTACTTCTAACAAAATCGGTTTGACCAACACTTTTTAATTTCTTTCGAGCTTTTCGAAACATGGAACGTTAAAACAAAACGAAAGTACTTTATATAACACAAAAACTTCAAATCTTATGCCGATATATAAAAATATTGATAAACCTCTATTTTCACTTGAGTTTCCCAGCAGTCAGGAACCGATGAAAGCGGTGTATCAGGCGTGTTTTTCGCAAAACCGAATATCCCAAAAGCAATCACCAAAATTTCCTGGTTTACCATGAAACTAAAATCAATGGACAGTTTTAAGATAGAGGTCATATGTATGCCTGCTATTTAATTGCCTTTAAAAAAAACTATATCAGATCTTTGATGCTCGACCAACCAAAATTTATTCTCTATTCTCGAACACCGATGGCTTGCCAAGCCACGAAATCGATTTACCACCTGTCGCCTGCTACCTTTTTTATCTGAAGAGTGCAATCAACCGATGAGACTATCCCGTGAGATTAAAAGCTAAATTTTACATTCGTCACAAACAATAAAAAAAACAATTTTTTTAAAAACACGTTCAAAAATATTCTTTAAGATTTCTTAAGAAATTTTTAAAATTGAGCTCTATCCTCAGACTTCAAAAAAATATTAAATCCAATGATATTTATATAACGAATACGGAGGTCGTCGAAAATCCTAGAAAAGGAAAGAACCTGTGAGATAGGAAACCGATGGACTTGGAACGACAGTCAAGTGAAGAAACACCTGAGCAATTTCCTCACAGTTCAGTATTGACGAGGACGCTAAAATATGGAAAAAAAGGCTTTTGAATCATAATTACTAGATCAATTTGGTCTATCCTTCTGAGCTAATCTGGAAAATCAGATAAACAAGTTCTGGAATCAATATGATATGAACAGATGATTGGTAGCAAATTTCGCTGGAACTTACTACAGTTGCTGTCAGATAGACAACAAATATCAAATGTAAAACAAAAATGATAAAAATAAAGAAAGATTTGCACCTGCTTCACCAAATTCATGAACTGTCATCAGTGGGAATCGTATATGTGAAAGGATTGTACCAAGAACAAGACGCTGATTGGAAGGAATTACTTCCATCTTCCGTCGTTTACATTCCTAGAAAACGTAAATTATTTCGAATATTATACAATTTTTACTCCAAAAAACTAAACAGAAATGAACCGCTTCGCTCCAGGACTTTGCAGCGTTGAAAATAACAAGTTCACTGCTCGGTCTTAGCTGACTTCTCTTCACTACTTGTGCAAGTGTGTCGAAATCAATATCCCCAATTCCTGTAAAAAACTCTTTTAACAACAGCACAAAATAAGCATTAATAAGAACAAATCACACAAAATTTTGCAAGTAAATTCATTTTTTATATCAGATCACCACAACATATCAATCACAACTAACAAAAAAAAATAATCTTCAGTTTCTCACAAACTTGAATTCATATATTTCTTGTACTTTGAATTGAATTTTTGAAATGATTTCACCTGTAGATCTCAAAGCTTCATCTGTCTTTGCATCAATCACGCACAAACAACGTTCTGCCAGAACCGGTTCGTCGAAGAAACGAGCCTGTGAAAGCAGAGTAAGTGCATTCGAAGCAGTTAATGAAGTCGTTAAAAATTTAGTGCAAGCCAAAACGAGAGCTTTTACATCATACTTCTTTGCTGAAAAATATTTAGCAACAGAGTACCAAAATATAAAAGTAAATTCTCACATAAAAAAGAGGGGGGAAGGGGAGGAGGGGAGGCGTAGTGGTGATGGTTATATTAGAATAAGAGCGAGTTAGAGAACGTGTGAAGGATTTAAATGATAACCTGAATAAAATCAGAACAATCTGGAATGTTTTTAAATAGTTCAAACTGCATTACAACAGCACTGGTACTCTTGTATATAATGCAATGATCAAAGTGACAAACTACATGCATATACGAATCAAAAGATTAAAACGTTGCTATTACCGGCATATAGTGTTTGCATTACATCATCACCCAACTCAGCCTCTGTATCAAAATCAGAATAGAGAAATTTGACAAGAGCTGTAAAAGAATTAGGAGTAACATCCGGTACTAAAACCGTCATTGGTTTATCCTCCTGACTGCCTGCAGAAAAAGCAAGCACTTCAATAACGATAAAAATTCGGAATAACAGCTGAAAGAAGTAATGAAATGTCAACATGAATTATTACGTTTAAGTAAATTCACGGCTAACATTATCGATATTATCATATAGCAAAATAACTGCACATTCAGAAACATTTATTTTTTTTTCAAAAAGAACTTGTTTGCTGGAAGAGTTTTTTTTTTTCTGGAAAACACAACAAAACAAAACTTACTCTGTGCCATTTTACCGTAAAACATCGCCTCAAACACTTTCGAACTACAACCGAAGACAAGTTTGTGAGCTCTGATAGCCTGAAAAAAAAATGCATAAATTTGAATTAGAATGAAAAATTCCAATAAAAAATTGAGTTACAATTACAGTAATGTTTGAGATCTAGGTTGAGAATGTACCAAAGATATGGATACATGCAAAAATTATTCTTCAATCCAAATCACTGCAACTACTCTTACCGTGTTCACTTCTGCCTAGAGCTGAAGCATTAGTTTAAACTAAATGAATGATTTCATTAGCGATATCAAAGTGTTATTTAACACACGGGATCCTATATAAAATACAATTTTAGCTAACTTTTTTCTCTACTCCGACGATGAATTCAACGTCGCAACAGATATTTTTGTTACGAAATACTGTAAGTCGATCGGCAATCGATTTGCTAATATCATATTTCTCAGTGCAATCTGTTTGATTTTCACCATTGTTCACCAAACTCATCCTGACATTAGAAGTTCTTAGAATTCACACTTCACCTCCCCTAGCCTCAAATGTTGAAGTAAATGATCTAGAAAATAACACGTTACACTTCGTGACAAGGTAAAGCATTCATATCATTGTACGTGTATCAAAAACTAAACAAAAAAACATACATAATCGTTAAATCAGCAAATAAAGTAAAGAAAGAAATAATTAATTGAAGGATAATTTGTTACGTTTACCTATCGTGTTTTCTTTTATTATGACTTTCTCCTAAAATGAAAAAAATATTACTTTCCAAAAAACATAAAAAACTTTTCTTCGCTCGAAAAATATTATTCCCTGAATTTGAAAACAAATATCACTGAACGGTTTCCGTAAATACAAAACAATTCCAAAAAATAAAGTTAAATTTAACGGGCCGTGTAGTGGTAGGTGTTTGGTTCGTTTTTGTAGCCGTGATTTGTTCGATCTTTGTTTTTTCTTTTTCTCGAATCTCAATACTCAAATTAGGCTGTTGATTTGTTATTTCCTAATCAATTCGACAATTTGATCTGTTAATTATTTTAAGATTCTATTTTATTTCAAATCTTTCTGTGAAATATTGCTTTGTAATTTTCATTTTTAAATTCAAATAATTTGGTTTTTTTTCCAACAAATTATTTTTGATTTTTGTTGTAAGAAATGGGTTAATTTAGCATTAAGTTTTCAGTTCCACTATACCATCGCTGCAATTTTTTCTGTTATTTTTACGCGAAAGTTGTTGTTCGAAGTGAAAGTTTATGAAAATCGGTGCACAGAAAAAATGTAAAGTTATTGTGCAATCCGAAAACTCCGACATTATGAACAATGAATTCGCAATCTGCAAATGAATACATTCTCAAACAATTAACCGAGGTTAAGTAATTGATATTTTTACCTTTTTTTTTCTTTTATTTTAAGCTAAGCTCTATTACTCAGACTTTCCATCTCAAATATAAGTTCCAAGTAGCTTTAAGAAATGAAATGACTTGGATTGAAACACTTATTTTTTTACTTTAAAATAATGATTTGAAAAGATTAGCTAAGCAACATACCATTATGAGATATTGACAAGAGTTGTTATCTTCTCTTTATCATATGTGAACTAATGCTGATAAATGATATGAGTAATTCACCAGTTGATTGAAATTATTCTAAAATTATTGAGATTGGCCGGGCAAACATTTTGGATAAGACTTGGTGTGCATCTCTGCAAAGCGAACTATTGATAACTTTATTAAAGCGTTTTTTTTTTTCTGAGAGAGGGATTTATTGCATTACGTTTGTAGGAGACCAAACGAGTTGTTTAGGCATGATTTTTGGTGTACTCGCGAACACTTTTTGATCTTCCCGTACTCATATGTTAAAATTGTAAAAATTCCAGTGAAGCTAAACATCAGAATTCATGAGCTGATGCTGAGTAGTTAGACATGATTGACTTACCTAAATAGTTGTTTCACATATATTATCGAAGTTATAAGGAATTTTGCAGAATATGGATTGTACAAAGTTACGAGTATTTTTCGAAATTGATTCAACAGCATCATGGATTAATAATCATGGTTACAGTCGAGTTGCACTGCAATTTCCAGATTATCTTCTTTCTCTATCTGCCCAAATTGCTGCTGTTTTAGAGAAAGAGTGCGACGGTAATGCAAAAACATATATTTTAGCGGATACAACTTATCGAAGGTATATTATGTTTAAAAAGTTTAACGACGGAATTTTTTAATTTGAACACATATAGACGGCATTGAATAGTTTTGTTGTTGTTGTTGTTGCTGTTGTTGAACAATACCTGTCATGAGAATAGATTTTAAATAATATTTGCTCATTTCCCCTCGCAAAGCTTCTGGATTTCTGCGGGAGGAAATCTCCATCAGACCTTACATCAAAAATCTTCTATGTATCGAATGAAGTAGTGAGTTAATCTCAAATGATGATCTGATATGTTTTTTTTAAATAGCTTTCGCAGTCATTTTTATTAAATAGAGTCATTTATACAGCCATCTTTATATCTCAGACTTTATTTTGCTTTCATTATTATGCATATAATTTTTGCAAATTGCAGCTGTTGTGTAGATTTAGTAGCAGCAGAACAGTGCGGCGCTGATTGCATTGTTCATTACGGTGATTCGTGTATGAGTGAAATTGTTAGTTGCATTCCTATTCGATTTGTTTATGGTAATGTTACTATCGAATGGGAAAAGTTATTGGAAGCTGTATATGAATGTAAAGACAAATTTGAACGAAATTTCTGCTTTCTGTTCGATGCAATTTATGCAAACAGTGCAGGTTCATTTCATTAATTTTTTTGCGTTAATTAGGACAGTTTTTAGAATATTGGATCATTTTTTTCTGCAATAAGGTTCAAGGTTCCAAACGACAGTAAAACAACCGCTACATACATTATTGAATCAATATCGCAAGTCTTACGGCAAAAAGATCGTTTTATTTTGGTAATGAAGGATGAAAAATTTTCATTCCTCTAAGCAATGACTTTTGCATTTGAAAAAATATCATTGTTAAGATGGTTGCAAACGACTAATAATTTTGTTTGAAAACATATAAGACTACAAAGTTTTTTTTCAAGATACTCTCTTCGATTTGTTAACCAAAATCCCCGGTATGGAATCTTTGTTCAACTGCAAGCTTCTTGATCGATCTAATCCCAAACATGATCGGTATTCCACTTCTATTAGTATGTTTTATCATCTTTATGCTTTTTTTGTTTTTTCATCTAAATTTCAGTTTTGAAAATATGGAAAAACGACATTTAATAGCCTCGAAAATCTGTAACTTACTATATGCGCTTTCCTATTTTATTCTTCATTTCATTTTAGGTGAGGGTCATTGCTTAGGACGTATCGCACCGAATATGAAACACAACATGACAGTTTTATTTGTTGGTGAAACAATCAGTCCTTTGTTACCACTTTGGCTTATGACTAATTTAAACTGTACCAGTGTTTTTACTTTTTCTCCAATTACGCTGGACCACTCATTTGAGAGGTGAATCTTTTCTCATTACTTCTAGTCATATTATTGCGCTGACATCGTTCAAATAGACTTGTAGAATAGACAAGTTGTATGTTTTTTTCTTCATATATAATCTAAGTTTTGTTAATGATGAAAGTATGTCCGAATTTTAGTTCCCCAGCTACTCGGCTCCTTAGAAAACGACTGTTTTTAATCGAAAAATTACGAGACGCTCAAACTATTGGCTTTGTTATTAATACAGTGGATTTGGTTGGTTACAAAGAAGGTTTGGAAAGAGTCAGGAAACTGTGTAAAGTTACAGGGAAAAAGAGCTATACTTTAGCAGTTGGCAAGGTTATATTAAGTTTCAGTGTTTATACGTGTTAGAAGTGTTTTTTGAAGCTACCCCTCATGCTTTTGTCAAAATGAAGCATTGGAACGGATGAAAAAACTGTTCGTGTTTCTTCGTTTCCTGCTCAATTTTTTCATTCTTGTACATATTGCTTCGTTTCAGTGCAAGGAAACGGAAATTTTTTTTAATTCAGATATAGCCAAACACGCTTAAGTGATTCAGCATTTCAGATTAATGTGCCAAAACTTTCCAACTTTGCCAATGATATTGAAGCATTCATTGTTCTGTCCTGCCCATATGGCATTATCTTGGATGTCTCGGACTTTTATCGTCCAGTTTTAAGTCTTTTCGAAGCAGAAGCCGCATTAAATCCGCGGTCTAAATGGTTAGCGGGTGATGGATGGACAGCAGAATTTAAAAATTTTCTACACGGTAATAACTGCATTATTACTACTAACAAAAGTCGCCTATCATAACCTTCATTAATCAATCAATCAGAAATAACTGTATAAGTATTGAGTTTGAGGTCTCTAAAACAATGTTCGTGACTTTATTGATTTTATTCGTATCTTTCTATTTCAGTTGTTCAAATTACTATTAGACTTTTATTGTAAAACTTGGTGAGGACTCTGCATACAGTGGTGATATTATATCTATTATTGTTTTTAGATGAAATAGGCAGTGAAGCTGAAATTCAACCGGATTTAAGCTTAATCACAGGTAACATGCGCACTGCGGGTATCAAAGATGATCTTAACAGTGGTGAAAATTCATGTAATGCCTTATCTACTTATGCAGCTGGTGAGCATTCTGTGAATATCTTTCGATGGATATATGAATTTATTTTGAAAGCATAAATGTGAAACATTTACAAAATTAAAGAATTTATTAATAGCAAAAAAATTCTCCCTACCTTTGAATTCTAATGTTTCAGGTGACTATTTTTTGCAAAGAACATGGAAAGGACTTGATAACAGGTATGATAATGAAAGCGTAACAGTGCAAGAGGGTCGATCAGGTGTCGCTTCAAAGTACAATTCTGAACCAGTTATATGATATTTTATGTGAATTGTTATTGTTGTTTTTATTGTTTGGTTGAGATAACATTTTTCTTGCTAATTTTCTACGTTTTAATAAATGTTGCAATTGAGGTTTTTTCATAAATTCGAAAGGTAAGATCCTTTCTAAGAAACGATACTCAGTATAGAATATTATTTTTGTACAATGGGTTTTGTAAACTAATTCTTATTACTTCATGCTCGTTAGACGCTAAAGAGAATTCTCACTACTTCATGGAGTTAGGATAGTAAAGGGAGTCATTTATAGTAATTAATGAACTTAGGGTAGATGACATTTATTTTCATTGGTTCACGAGACAATACAGAGACTCGTTCTCAAAAGATAGACTTATTAAGACGTAATTGTTCATATATGCGAAGTGATAAATTGATAATTTTTATTGTCTGAGCAGAATTTGAGGACTCTCGTTAATGACCGAGCTTAATTGATTAACGAAGGGAAGCATTTTTCATATGGAAAAAAACCACATATGCAATGAGAGTGATATGCAACGGAAAGAAGTGGTAAGAGATGATGGAAATTGAAGAGGGCACCGGGAAGGAAGACAGCTTTCGATGAGTGGGGTCCAGTCGAGTAGCCGATGCCATCGATTGCATACGTGTCCTGTGTGTTTGTCTGGGTGTATACGTGTACGTGTTGCGTGTGTGTACGTTTGTGTTCACGTGCGGGTATGCGTCTTTTATGTTTGTTTTCGTGTGTGTGTACGTTTGTTCTTTCACGCGTATGAATGTGCATGTGTGCGTATATGGATGTACGTGCACGTGGTGCTTGCGGGTACGTTTTGTGTAAATGTGTATGTGTGTAGGCTTATATGTCTCAGTGTTCATAATGTTTATGCTGTGTGTGCGTGGATGTGTTTCTGTCTGTATTTGTATGTGTGCAAGTGGCTCTGTGCATAATGTTCTGAATGACCTTTGTTTTTTTCAATTTTGTTAAGTGTTGTACGAGTATGTTTAATGTATGGCTGTACAGAGGCTTCTATGATTGCTTTGTAGATTGCATTACACCCTACACCTGCTGACTTCATATCTTCACGGTGTGGTTCGCAATATTTTTACGCACGTGCGTATTTCCAAGTCGGAAGCTTTTTGTTCGTTTCACCTGTAAACTGTCTTCTTCGTGATCCTTAATCATTGCTTTTATGAGCAGTATTCTGCAATTTATGATGAAATTACAATATAGTACGTGAAATCCTTGTGATTTCATTTTTCGAGTGCGTATGATTGTTACGTAATTATCTCTTCTTTCAATTTACTCACCTTATATCTTCACAGTTTTGATAACGGAAGAAACTTCAGAAAATTATTTGGTGTTAAATTGTTTTGCTGTTTCTTTCTTCTCGATTTTCTCTGCTTTTCTTTACTTTTTATCATTTGTTCCGCGTTTCGTTATCAAATTGTTTTGAGCTCCAAAAAAATCCTTTGCAAAATAAGTGCACTGCTAATTTTTTCTTTTGCTTGAAACAAAATTTTACTTTCAGGTCACAAAGTATCGAAAATATTTGTGAGAAAAGAAAGAGATTACAATACTGTTTTGTTACGTTATACATCATGCCGATGTCTGTACAAGATCACAGTAAACGTCGTGTCGCTTATTATTATGACGGTACAAAATTTTTATCCTATTATATTTTTCGAGAACATTTCTGGTATGAATGGAGGAAATAGTTTAGTTGTTGCTTTATAATACTATGGGCCTGAGTAGTTTGTAGAGATGTTTTTCAGTGTTGAGTATCATTGGTTAGTTTTTGATTTTTTCATTCTGTTACTTATAAAACAGTGCAACTTTACTGCCTTTAATTTGATTTGGAGATGGTTGAAAAATTTTATGTTTTTGATCAATTTATCATGTAGAATGATGTTGTTTTAATACAGCAAACGTTGGGAATTATTATTATGGTCAAGGTCATGTAATGAAGCCTCATCGTATTCGAATGACACACCACCTTTTGCTCAATTATGGTATTTACAGAAACCTGGAAGTTTATGTAAGTGTAGCTTTCTGTACTTATAAAGAAAATGGAATTGTTGCTGACAGGATTAGTATTTTTAACATGTCGTAATACGAAGTTTAGACTAGAGGCTACCATAAGAATAATTTTAAATCTTAAAATTATCTACTTGCAAGATTTTCTGAAATATTATACTCAACTCTTGCATCATTAGCGTCCGTTCCCAGCGACATTCGAGGAGATGACACGATTTCACACAAACGAATACATGATGTTTCTACGAACAGCTACGCCAGACAACTTAAAACAATTCAACAAACAAATGTTGAAATGTAAGTGTTCATATTATGCTATATGATTTGCAATATTATCTCTTTTGAACTTCCTTTGTAACAAAGACTATGTTCTCGCAAAAACTAGTCTCAAAAAGTCAATCTCAATTAAAATATTGTGTAGAGAAGTATTTTTTATTTTGTAAATAAACCAGCTTTTGCAGTCAACGTTGGCGAAGACTGTCCAGTTTTCGATGGATTATTTGAGTTTTGTCAGCTTTCTTGTGGTGGTTCTTTAGGTATGTTACACTACCCAAATTAGAGGCGTTTTTTAATAAAGGCATGTTTGGGTTTGCTAATTGAGTGTTTCTTGGTTTTCGTGACTTTAATTTCATTACAGCAGCAGCAGTAAAGCTGAACAAACGAAAAGCCGATATAGCTATAAATTGGATGGGAGGTTTGCATCATGCGAAGAAAAGTGAAGCCAGTGGTTTCTGTTATACAAACGATATTGTTTTGGGTATCCTGGAACTTCTCAAATATCATAAACGGCAAGCATTTTGGGTTTGAAAGTTCCTTTTTTATTAATCTTTATCAGATTGCTGTTTCAAAAAAATTACTGTATCCATTCTCATGTTGCCGAAACTTTAATGTTATCCAAACACTAGGTCCAAAAAAAGTACTTTTTGCTTTATCGTAACGTATCATTTGTGTGTTCTAAAAACTATTTAAGCATGGTTGCTGAAATTTACAACTTTGCAATTGTGGTTTAGAAAATGGTACATGAAAAAAGATTTACATGAGGAGCACAGGATGCGAAATTTTGTAGTGTAAAGAAAAAGACTTCCTTGAATCTTTCATTATTTGTGTTTGTCTATTAATAAATTGGTTTAGAGTGCTTTACGTTGATATCGATGTGCATCATGGCGATGGTGTTGAAGAAGCTTTCTATACTACGGATCGTGTGATGACATGCTCTTTTCATAAGTACGGTGACTTTTTCCCAGGAACGGGAGAATTGAAGGATATTGGTGCCGGAAGAGGAAAATATTATGCAGTTAATGTGCCACTGAGAGATGGTATCACGGATGAATCATACCAGAGCATTTTTGTTCCTGTAAATTTTGTTCACTCTACATTATACAGCTATTAGGGAAATAAGAAAAGTTTTTCCTTGTTCAATCCCAGATCTGCTTTAGGCTTGGCGAATGGCTCCAGATTTGGAAAGTATAAATCACAAATATTCTTTTTTAACCAGTTGATCTTTTTTGTTTTGCAGGTCATGGATAGAGTCATGGAAACATTCCAGCCGTGTGCTGTAGTTTTGCAGAATGGAGCCGATTCATTGAACGGTGATCGCTTAGGCACCTTCAATCTTACCTTGAGAGGTGATTAATATGTTTTCTGAAACAGAGGTCTCTGTTAGGTTCATGCATCTGTGCATTGCACCGTAGTTTTTTGTAAATTTCATCCAAGATTTCTATTGTTTGAACTTTGTTTAGGTCATGGTGCTTGTGCACGATTTTTCCGGGAGCGGCATATTCCATTAATGATGTTGGGTGGTGGTGGATATACACCAAGAAATGTGGCTCGATGCTGGACGTATGAGACTTCGATTGCCGTAGATATGGAAGTCTCTGACGGTACGATTGGGTTTAATTATCGGAATTTTAAATATAGATTTCAAAATCTGTTTTGTCATGGTAAATTGAGCCAGTCCGTGAGAGTGTAATGCAGTTCGCTGTTGTTAACTGAGCGGTGTGATTTTGCAGATCTACCATATAACGACTATTTTGAATATTTTGGACCGCACTATCGACTTCACATCGATCCTTCCAATGCTAATAATGAAAATACACCTGAATTTCTGAAGAAGATTCAGTAAGTTCATAGTAACGGCAAATATATCAAAGCATTTTGCATTACTCTGGACACAATTGGAAGTGCTGAATTTACCCTCAAGAAATTTTAAAAAATGTTTAAGAGAAGGGGTAATGGAGAACTTACGACATTTACCACATGTTCCAAGTGTGCAAATGCAACCAATTGGCGATGAATCTTTTACCGAAAAATGTCTTAATGCCCAAGATGCTGAACGTGACAATGCCAATCCAGATGTCCGGCAACACCGTATGACCTTTACAGTATATTAACTTCATTTACCTTGCTAGGTTTACAGTCCATCATGATTCGTACATGTTATTTTAGACACTATGATGGATTCGTCTGTTGAAGACCAAGGCGAATTTTATGATAATGAAAAAGAAGGAGGAGATATTCTAAATGAACAGTCTTTCAAACGTTGCGGATCAGAAACTGAGACTGCCGATGCTGAAGTAATAAAGAAGCCGAAGGTGGAGGTATACTTTTCGGTTTATCAAGACTTTTTTGTTTTTCAAGATAGTACAGAGTAACATTATTGAACTAGGTGACTCTGTATTGTCATGTGCAATATTTTTCTATTTTGCTGCTTCAAAGTTGATATATCTCGCATATGGAAGAATGATTAATATATGAAAGTTCCATTAATTGTCAAGTATTATACTGTAAACACGATGGATTGATAGTGCTAAGATGAAAGAGGAGCAGAATGACCTTCATTAGACAATAAGTGAAACACTAAAAAGTCAAGCTAGCAAGTTGTTATAGAGTCGGGAACATTTACATTTTGATTTCAGGAATAAATTAATATATGACATGTTTTGGTATGGAAATTCGTGATACAAGATGTTAAACAGCATAGAATTCCATGCACCATTCAATATCATAAGTTTGGAAGCATGGTTTTGAAAACATTTAGCTGATCTCAATTTTTCCGAATTACTTGGCCTACATCTTTGTGAACTTTGTAGTTCTCACTAATTTGGGTTTAGTTCCATTTCAGTTGATTGTGTTTGTATTTTTCTGCAAAACAGTTCTTTTTGAGTGATTTTTATTTTTCGAGTAATTCATTTTTGTCATGTATAATTTTGAAGTTTTCTTATTTTTCGTCCAAATCCGGCTCTATAGGGCTGTTTAGTTGACTTTAATCGTTAACTCATCGAGTGAAGGCAAAAGATGAACATAGCTCTTTGGAGGAAGAAGAGCAGTATAGTTTAAAATACGATTTAATTTAAGGTAATTGAACTTTGATCTACTGACTCTTAACGTCGCGATTCACTAGTTCATCACTTCACAATGTGCTGTGTTATCATCTTTTATTCGGCTAATTTATTTTTCGATTGTTTTTGTTGCTTGAAATTCTGTGTTTATAACAAAATTTAAGATATTTGTGTCTGAATCAAGCGTATGGGTGAAAAAAAATTTTGGGACTGATTTTCTTTTCTTTCAGAAAAAAAATTTATTCAGGCTAATTGAAGTAAAGCATTTTTACGACGAAAATAAGATTTGCATTATTTTTTTCTGTTACTGTTGTGGAGCAGTTGCATTTGCACCATAATTGCTATCCTCATGGTTGCAAATGATTATAATTTTGATTATTATTGCTCGGCACATTGTTCATGTTTTTTTTTGTTTACGAAGTACGTGTATAATTTGAAAAATATGAGATATATCAGGTGTATCCGAAAATTTCGTTACTGAAGCTTCATCATTGTCAAAATTTTTGTGCACGCGTAAGTACTAAAAAATGATGAAATTGTCAAATTGGTTTTAGGTCAGCGTGTCTGCTGATGACAGTTTGTGCGTGGAAGTTTTGTGAACTTTAGATTGATTATATTTTTTTCGTCTCAAAATTTTTATAATAAAAAGGCTGTTTTTATGATTAACGAACATATACCGCAATATATACTTATTGAACTTATGACCTTGTTGCAATTTTTTTTTATCTGTTTTACTTAGCATAATAGTTTTATAAAGTCAAGGGCGTTAAGTCGAAACGGAAGGAGAAAAAGATAGAAAGGAAGGAAAAACTGTGATTTCGATTTTTTTTTTTTTTGGATGAATAGCAAAAGCATTGAAGAAAGGTTTAAAATCAAATTTATTCACAAAAACATTTTTTTTTTTTTCAAATGTAAATCTAAAAAATAAATCGGCATGAGTTTTTTTGTATGTTGAACAAAATGATTTCAAAAAGATTTATCAGGTTAAAAGAATCAACCACTTTTGGTTTTTTTTTTATTGCAATGTCATCATATAATGGCTGTATGGTTTGAGAAAATTAATATAATGATATCATCACAGCATCACAATGACTGAATGGTTTGGAAACTGACGTAACGTGATATGGTTGCAATGATCGGATAGTTTGAAGATTGTTGTAACGATACCATCATATTGACTGTATGGTTTGGAAGTTGGCATAATGGCATGATCACGATGGTGGTACGGTTTGAAAATTGATGTAATGATGATCATTTGATGGAAAAATGTTCGTCATTAAAAATGCGCAACATTCAATTCTGCATGCTGAGCCTGATGATATAAGTGTGCAGTATATTGAATGAATTGAAGTGAAATTTTATTTCGATCATTGGTCATATTTTCTTCTCTTCTTCTTTTTCTTAGCGTTTGTCCCACGTGGTTGTAGGGTCCGCTATTGTAGAGCGTAATCTGCA
>JABVXS010001226.1:6853-16982 GCA_013365335.1 Madathamugadia hiepei | reverse complement strand
TTGGCACATACCGTTGATCCAACTAATCACTTATTGAAACGATGAAAATCACCAGAAACAACTATTGACGTGAACACACTTAAGCAAAAACCTATGTTTATTTTCTGATTGGGTACTAAACGACTTGGGATGGATTGAGAGGGAGGGCATAGGTTGGAAAAGGAGAGGATGGATATAAGTGGGATACGTGGGAAAACCGGAAACGACAGTATATTATAGCAATGGGGATTGGTATAAAAAGTGTAGCTTCTACAAGAGATCAATAGTACGTGACATTAACCAAAAAGAGAAAATTTTGAGGATCAAATTTAGATATTTGAGCAGTCACAATTTATGTTTAATTTTTTTCCTAAATGTCACTTCAACTTTAATGAATGAAGCTATCATGAATTTCTTTCTACACTGATGGCTAAATCAGCTTCATCATCAAAAACCTTGTCGTAATCAAACTATGCTGTATTGATCAGGTCCCGTTGAAAAGTTGTCGATCGTCGGGACAAAGATATCCACCGATTGTAAACATTTTGCTTGCATGGTATTACTAATAGCTAGAGTTTGAATGATGAAATCATATAAATGGGAAGAAATAAATAAAAAGTAACAAAGTGAATTTTTCAAAGGTATTCCGATTGACAAATTGTTATCGTATCCTTTTGTAGCCAGCTGCTTCGTTGATACATAACATAGGAAGGTTGTCTTTCATTGAATTGGAGGAAATGTAGAAGGAAATAGCGCAGCTCATGATCGTGGTGAAAGTCGGTAAACACCTTTCGATAAGCAAAACTTAAGAGTTCTTAAATGATATGTTGCTAATGAAGTGTTACTTAAAACTGATGGATCGGTAAAATCTGTTTGTAGATATTTCGTGTAAGGTAGCAAGAATCATTTAGTACGCCATGTCAAAGAAAACTTTACAGTGCTGGAATAAATGTAATATAAAAATTGTCACGCATTGTTTTTCTTATTCAATTGTCCGCTAGCAGAATTTATAAATGTTTTCAGAATCGGTACTGTTCCTGGATAATTGTTTTTGAATGGCAGAACAACGAGAACTGGAAGAATTTATTTCATCATGCAAACACACAAAATACATAACGACTTCATTACTCAGGCAAGTTGTCACTTTACAAACTGAAGATTATTTCATATGAAATAAGTTAATTTTTCATCCAAAGAAGCCAGTGCTCCAATCTCCATCTTGCTGTAATCTGTTAGTAGTGCTGCAAATTATCAACGATATGGAAATTTTATCATTTATCAAGAATGAGATGAGAATTTTGAGGAACGAAAAATCAATCTGCGTCATACGGCGCTGTAGTGAAATTTTTGATCAACTCAACTGACCTTCTTCTTTTTGCGCTTTTTTTATGATTTGATCATCAGTCCATGAAATGCGAACTCTATTGTCACTGATAATTTCTCCCCTTCCTGAAATTGGTATCAAAGTTGTTCAGAACATCATCTGAGGACCCTTTTGAATAATTCTTGAAATCAGTTTTTTTTTATTTCGAACTAATTCAATTTTTAAATTGTTTTTGATATTTCGTCTTTGACGACTGAACCAACGAAAAACTAGAAAACTTTGTGATTTTCATTCGTTCGAGTGATTCAAAAATTCTCGTTCGGAAAAAATTCTTTTCTTTGCAGAAATTCCTTCCAGACCTACCGATGATAAACTCTGATCCTTGTCTTCCGCAATATATAATGAAAGCAAAATATGCTATCAGTTTTGCCATACTTTGAAGATTGTATTGATATTCCGGGTGCTTGACTTCTGGATCCTGAAAAAAAGAAGCATCGAAATTTTGTTTAATTAACTCCTTTATTCATCGAGTAATAGAGAGTTTTCTACAATTTTCAGAATTATTTATGCTTTTTTAAAATTATTAATGTCATTTATGAATAAATTTTCATTTCAAAAAAATCTTTATTGATATTGCAGGAAAAACTGATTGAAGGAATCATTTTGTGATATCGCCAATACAAACAATTTCAATGTCACAGGAATTGAAACTGCGAGTTTTTTTCATTCCCATTCAGCGATCACTAATTAGGTAATGAATTTCTAAGCTATTCTGTTACATCCTTCTCACTTCACTGTAATTGGTCGAAAGTTAGAATGTGATAATTCCATTCTCAACTGATTGGATTGTATTAGCATGGACACTTTTATTTGTCACTAATTTTCTTATCGTTATTGTAGTCATCGTTTTCATATTTTTAATCCGTTCATCGAAAAGAGTTGTTTCCTTTAAGTACCATTGTGACTCTTAGCATTGTACTGCTACATCTCTAATTTAAACTTCTGCCTCACTTGATTGAATTCAATCAGTTGTACAATGCAACTGTTAAATTCAGAAATAGCCCTTTCTCTACCATTGTATTGGTTAATGGCCTATTGCAAAGATTAAAAAACATTTCTAAGATATGACGGAATCGTGGGAACTGGGATGGATGTAGTCGATTATCTTTTCGAAACTAATTTCCCGTTCAGGAGTGAATAAAACGGTAGTACAATCCTCATGTTCTCTCCGCAAATAAAAAAAAAATGGTGCATTTGAAAGATGAGGCTTCTACTTTTCAGCTATTGCACTCTGAAGACAACATATTTCTATGTTTTTCCAAATGTCTAATTTTAAAAAACTAAGCTGCCAATCTTGATATTCTCAACGGTCTAAATTTTCAATTGACTCAGCAACAGAAACTTGACAGTCGAAGTTTGAGTGGAAAGAAATGCTTCCTAACTAATGAAATTTTCGTCGGAAAGTCTAACTCAACTATTGTTGAAATTTTTTGACGGATTTAAATGTCTCCGTCATTTAAGAAGAAAAAACGCTGGACAAAATTGAATTCCAAAATTACAATTTTAGCTGCTGTGAACACTTCATAGGGAAACACAAATAGTGGTAAGTATTTGGGTAACAGTATATCCAAACCAATCGTCAAAATTAGCTTTGGCCAAGAGATTGTCAGATTGACATAAGGGAGTCAAATAAATCAGAAAATTATTTTTGAGAATTAAATGAACTAAAGCAAATCTGTGCAAAACTTTGATTCAAGAAGTGCTCTTTAAAACAAAATCTCTGTTAATGGTTTCAGGAAAATTTTGGTTCAATTAAAGAGGCTTTTGGCTAATTAAGCTTCAAGCATGGTTTTGATCAAAACTTTGCACAAGTAATTCGCGGAGGTCTCGCTGGTGACATAATGACAAACACCACCGATCGGGCGTGTCCAAATAGCTAGAAAAAGTGCTGGTAGACGTTATCGTATGGAAACCTCGGCTTTTATACTTTCACAGCGAACAGCGCAGATATTGTTGCATACCGCTCGTTGTGAACGAGTTCGAATCATTTTATTCTTTTTTCGTCCTCTAACCTGTTTTTCCTTTTCATTTTATTTATATTTTTCACCAAATGATGGAAAATAGGCTGAAAAATATATTTAAAAAAAAATATATTACAGTAAATGCCAGCGATGAAACTAAATCTCAACTCTACGGATACGTTCTTCCCCGAGATTTAATATTAACATTTTCTTTGACAAATGACCAAAAAACCGGATTCTTCACATACTTAAGTTTACAAAATTCAAACCTTCGTAAATTTGAAAATTAAATTGTTCAAATTTTGTTGGAGTGAGTTTTTCTGAAAATGCCTAAATTTTATTTTATCAAAATACTGCTAGAAAAAAGAAAAACAATTGGGAAAAAGTAGAAAAACGAAAATGTGGTTTGACAGGATTTACTTCCAAAATCATCAATGCATTGCTTTCGACAAAAATCTGTTTTCAACTTTAGGTTCTATCATTTTGTTCTATCGACCGGCGTGAAATATTAATTTCACCTTATTATCACTTTAAATCCGTAATTTAAAGGATGAACTAGACACTTGATTTGTTTTTATGAATCATTCTTCATTCCATTAAAATATTCCAACAAAAAATAAGAAACATACAAAAATAAAAACCGTCAGAAAAGTTTCAAGATTTCAACCTCTGTATGTGTGTATTTTAATGACTTCATTCATTTATTTTCATTTTAATGGATAATTTCGACCCTTACACGAAATATAGCATCATTTTATCCCAAAAAAATGCAATTTTCATCAATTAATCATTAACGATTTCTAAAATCTGAGCTTTTGTTCATCTTCACGCATCGACCACAATTTTTCCATTATTGCACTTGCTTGTTCATTTTTCCTTCGAACAGCACCTTATGATTTCGTTGTTTCTGTATTCAACATTTTCCCCCCCTCTCTTGAAGTGCGTTTGGATTTAATTAATTTCAACGTCTCTTTTGTTTCCAAAATTGAAAATCTATTTTGAAATCCTACACTGCGAACGACCAAATGCTTATCATAATTTTTGGTGCTACCCTACCATCGTAGGAATGTATAAAAATGCATTTGTAGCTCTCTTTTTTGTATTACGTAATATTTTATTTGAAAAAATCCATATTTAAACAAATAAGAACAAGAAGTCATAACGGTTTAATCATAAAATGCAATCAGAGTTCTCTTGAAACGTCTGTTCTTTGAAATAAAGAACTAAGTTTTAATTAACATTCTGATATTTTGACAAATTGTTTGGTTCAACGGAAGATTTATTTAGATATATTTGTGGAAAGTTTCAATGATAAGAAAGAATATCATTTGCGTATTCCCTTGTCCCACATTTGCTCGATAATTTTGTTGTGTTGCTGACCTGACAAATGTTGACTTTTCTTTTTGTCCCATATTCTGTTAACATGACCGCATCTCAGATCAAGTAACCTTTTGATGACCTTGTCATGCAACTGCTCCACCCTGACGATTAATAAAATCGATATTGCATTGATGAATATTACGATTGGACAAGCCGTGATTTCCTGTAATCAAATGGCGTTTTCACATTACAATGACATATACTGACAAAAGCTGAAAATCTAACTAACAGATTTTAAAAAAGGAGCGCAGTTGCAAAGAGCATGCATATTATTAAAACAGTTTTTTGTTGCATGAGGGTTTGATGCGGAAGATTCATACATAATAGAAATTCTTCACAGTCAACTATAATTTTTGCAGACGATTTACTTTAAAAACTGCGAAGTGGACGATATCAGGAAAACGAATTCTCTTCAATGTGAGTTCCCCAGTGAGGTGCACGATGGAACTTATGATGTAAATAATCGTTGCAATAAACATCGTTTTTGCCGTTCTCATGTTTTCCCGAATTTGATAACGCGAAGACAGCGAGTCCATCGACACTCCCGTTTGAAGTCTAAATTGAGAAACATTTAAATGATTTATTTTTGCAATTAATCGAAGAGCGTGCAAGCCTCTCCACCTTATGAATTCCCATTTATTATTTTAATGTGAATCTTTGGAAGAACCAAATTCATCAGTTACTCAAAGTTCATCTGGCACTACTGCGATATCTTTTTCGTAAACCCAGTTGGCTGTTGACGAAAGTAATTACAAAGAATTGTTGGTCAAGAATGATCATGTTGCTTGATTTGCAGTTTCTGTTCTCTTTTTTGATCAATCTTGCTCTTATTGCCTTTAAATTGTTCATATTGCCGACTAATGTAAGGCGATGGGAAGTGCATAACATCAAATGCTAGCATCATTTTTCGTTTGCTGATAATGCGTGCTGCAAGAAGCAAAAGGAATATGACAGTCAACAAAGGGATTTCCAAAAATAATTTTGAGAAGGATATGGTGATGTCGTTCAGCAATGTGCAGTAGCTTTTGTAAATCTTCTGGTTCTCTTGAAGTGTCAACACTAATATCCTGGTGTTCAATAGTATTTCGAACCACTGAAAAAAACCTCTTTTAATTTCAATTCATTACTTCTTAAGAGACTTGGGAGTAGAACACTATGCCTCATGTACTGTTACTTCCTATAACTTCCTGAAGTGCAATTCACTTTGATGTAACAGCAACCATCAAAAGATTTTGGTGAGTTAATAATTCGAAAACTTTGAGTGAAAGATGAACCGTTAAGGGAATGAAAGCAAATGCAACTGGGCGTTTCCACTTTTCGTAGCGTTGGTAGAAGCACATGGCTATCAGTCGTTCAACGGTAATCGCAAGGAATGCATACCGAATGCATTTGAGAGGTGCCTTTGCAATATTCGATATCACTGCGCATCGAATAGAATCCTCTACGAAGGAACATTCATCCTAAGATTTCTCGATTGGTATAGCTGCTGGGATAAGTTTACTAATTTGTCTCAAAATCTTGAAGCATAAAAGGAAAACTTGGTTCCAATGCAAACCTCATAAGTCATCATGCGGAATATAAAGGTGAAAGATCGGAAAGTAGAAGCCAACGATCGGAGAAGCAATAAAACCATTAAATTAATCAATGTAATTCTCAAATTTATATGAAAAATCTGAACAAACGAAAATATTTACTTTAAAAAGTGTAGTGGCAGCTCTAAAAATTTTCCCGACTCAATTCAATTAATGATTGACTTTTATTCTTGCTAAGTTATGGTAAAACTATACGAATTTAATAAAACGACAAATTAACTCACGAAAAGACATTCATTTGAAGTTCTGAGGCTTTTATAATAGAACGAATTACTATTTGTAAGAAATTTTCTGCAAAGTTTTCACCTTTCTGGTGATCATGTGAATGATAACATATAGGTTTAAAATAGTTCCCGTTATAGTGAGAGTGAAAATGAAGAAGTGAATCAATTGAAAGCAAAAATTTGTTTGTAAGTGATATGCCCCAGCACAAAGTTCTTCATACGTTTCATTCATTCCCTGCAAAAAAAAAAGTAAATCCCGATGAAACGAGCTGAACTGTGGATATTGAAGAATGCGTTATCACTTGTGGCCATGGAAGAATTGCTTTATATGGCAAGTAGAATAACGGAAAAGCTGTATAAAGACGTAAATCCAGAAAGTTATCATGGAATGAGGATTTTACCGGAATCGTTTTGTTAAGCAACCTTTCTATTTCTTCTAATTCAAAAAACTTCAATGGAAAGCAAATTATAAAGAGTATTCAAAATTGAAACGCTACATTTTTGAAGCAACTACATTAAATTGAAAATGAAATCGCTTAAACAGCATTACTTACTGCAATATTTCGCCGAGTTCTTAATTACTGCTCATCGCATAAACAAGTGAAGCCGACACATTGCAAGCGCATTCGTCATAAGAAAAAGTAGGAAAAAGTTATCGCTCCAACCGCACAATTGCAATTTAATTTTTCAATTAATAACAATATAAGCTGCGAAAACTTTGCTATGTATTCCTTTGAATACGGTTGCCACAGAAACGCGCGATTTCACTACGCCTCAGATGTTGAAATTATACGAGTGCTGAAATCTTATCATCGGTGTCGAGTGAACATTATATCCTTGTTCAATTAAATTAAGACGGGGATTAAATCAGGCATTTTCTTGTCCATTATTCACGTTTTAAATTAATTTCAGTCTTACTTTCTCAGCCAGTCGGATCTTTGAAGGGCTTTGATTTCGTCACTACCATTATTCACTTAACAACCACAAAAGACTTGGTTTTCAATTTTTGAACTAAGGACAGTTAGGCAAGAAAAAATGATATAGACTCCGTCATTTTAAATATTTTCATTTCTAATGCAATTTTTATCGTTGCTTAACAACAAATTGTAACAAAATGTTTCAGTGATGATAAATACTCGGCAAGGCTTCATCGCCTCATTCCTCCAATGAAATCGTTGAGTCAGAAAAAATTTGGCAAGAGCCACCAAAAAGACATAAGAATTGAAGCAAGTTGTTTGCACTTTTTTCACTTTCGGACAACAAGCTTTGCACTCGCACAATATTACCAGATTGCAGCAGTAAGGAGATAAGATTTAGACAGTCCGAAAAATTGGCAGGAACCTTTCCTCGTTGCCTTTTATTATTTCCGACCGTCGTTTCACCGGTGCATTTCGTAATAAAAAGATTCTGAAGAGACAGTGAAGGAAAGATCGTCTTGAGGAATATTCGGTTGCAATGTAACTTTATTTCCGCATATACATCCCCCTCGAACTATGTCACGTTCTATGTCTTCTTATCACGGAGATTAAGGCAGACCGTGGCATGTCATTATGACTACTGAAAGTCTTTTGATCTGCGGTCTCACACAAATACTGAACCTCATTGTGACATCATTGCTAAAGCTGATATTTTACACACAAAATTTTGTTACTCTGCTATTTAGCTGGACAAAGTGGTTATTGACTGAATAAAAGCAATGGGATACCTAAGTCACGGTTGAATGAATTTGAGGAATTTATTCAGTGATAAAATACAAAGAAAAGAAAAAAATCATGGTTGCGCTGTATCTCTTGTTGATGTAAAAGACAAAATATAGGTGGCTGAATTTAAAAAATTTTAAAAATGGAGGATATTTTCAAAAGAATGAATATGTTCAGTGGATCTGTTTTAATACAGGTGTAGAATGTTCCAGCAATGGTCACAGTATACCAGCAACAGAAAAGTTTTATAATTACAATAATATGTGTAAATTGCACGGATTAAGAAATGTCGGGAACTCAAAGATTAGCAACATTTCATGGATCGCGGGACTTCCAAACTGGATCGTACGATAATGCGCAAGGAAGAGTATCAGTGATGGAAAGAAAAAGAACATTCACAAAAACTAAACCCATTCCCTTCAAAATTCACCGTATTTCATGCGTTTTGTCTTATTTCTGCATAAAGCCGATGCTGAGAAGCATAGAAGACAACGAAGCTACCGATGAAGTGATCAGAGGTTTTTTCAATTGAGAAACCGTTGACCGATTTGTCGTGAATAATTTGTGAAACAGAAGAATGAATTAATAATTACCACTCGTGTCTATACAGTACTGCACTATAAAATTAGGGTTGCTAACATGAATGACGATGGTCGTAAATTGGAATAAGTAAATACTGGAGTATCTTGGAAGCTCTTCATAGGAAGATCGGAGTTACGAAAGATTCACAAAGCGGAACTCCGCGAAAATGAAATAGGAACATTGCGTGTTCCAGCGAAACACAGTGCCACCGCAACGAGAGAATAAAATAGAGACGCAGTGGAAGCTGTTTAAGGTTTGGAGGGAACTAGGAATAAGTTCCGATAGATTACGAATAGGTGCAATCGTTTTCACGCTCTGAATTTCTTAAATTGTAATGAAATACATAATGTTGCAGAACGGACTGAAGAGGAAATGAAAATTATCCGAAAATGGATAACCTATAAAGCCAATATTATTCTGAATTTAACAAATTAAAAATTTTTGTACATTTTCATTCAGTACTTGATGTTAGGATAAACCAAATCAACCACCTGTACAAATGACTGGATTACAACGATTGGAAAGAATAATCAAGACATAGGAGTTTGAAATGCATCTAATTTGCAGTGCTCTTTGTTCCAGAGTGGTGGGTATATTCCGCAACATGTTCACAGCAACAGACCAGGATCGATTGAAACCATGTCACGGGACACATCAATATGCAGTCCTTTGTCTACTTATGTCGTCCTTTGTTACCTACGAAATTTGAATTCTTCGTAGAGCTGCATAAATCCTTAGCTACTAATTACATGAATTCACCATGTGTTCATTTTATAGTGCATTGCTTCAGCGAATAATTTGCAGGAATCAATTTCACGTCACTTGCTGCTGTATTCGGAGGAAGATTTTAAATATCTATGCTCACTTCCATTGAATTAAATATTTTAAATTCTCATACATAGACGATGAGTCGATGCATTGTACTAGTGAAATTGGTCACAACAAAAGAGTGATATATCAGTAGTGGGGAAAAGAGATTGTTTTAAAAATAACATATTACCTGAAGATGAATTAAGAACTGCGATGATCATCAGGCAACCAGTAAATTTCCATTTGAATTAATTTTTTCTTTTGATAATGTAGAAATGCACTTAAAAAAGAATCAATGGGAAAAATTGGCAAACGTGAGATTGATCATTTAAACAATCAATAGGAAAAAATTGACTAACGTGAGGTTGGTCATTTAAACAATAAATAGGAAAAAATTGACTAACGTGAGATTGATCATTTAAACAATAAATAGGAAAAAATTGACTAACGTGAGATTGATCATTTAAACAATAAATAGGAAAAAATTGACTAACGTGAGATTGATCATTTAAACAAT
>JABVXS010001225.1:0-16984 GCA_013365335.1 Madathamugadia hiepei | reverse complement strand
TCATGCGACTGTGACTAGATTTGCTCGACCGACCCGTCGCTAAGGTCTGTCGCCGGGAACCGACCGCTTACAATCAATACAAATATGAATCCCAACAGATGCCCTTCCGTTTCTTCTTTTTCTTTTCTTTCTTCTTCTTAGCGTTTGTCCCACAACAGATGCCCTTCCGTTTGAATAAAATTATTTGATTCATGTAACAGAAACAACCACTTCCTTATTTCTTGACTCACTTCCTCATAAAAGCTTTTTTGTAAATGTACAGTACCACACAATTTGTGCGATTAAATTATTCAGCACACGTTTTTTTGGTATTTCTACCACATAACTCGAAAACCCTCTTCATTTCCTTATAAAGGTCCTGCGAAGTCGTAGTAATCACTTCTGGTCATTGACCAAGGCAGAAAACAAAACCAGTTCCGTTCAAAATCTTCAAATTGAAAGGAATAAGAAAAGACAAGCTCACCGGTCGATATTCCATAATGATTTCTCGAATATGTTGATCAATCTTTTTCTGTTGATGCGCTGATAATGATGGAACATAATCTCGCAATGATCCCAAGACATTGGTACCGTCTTTTAACGACTGTTGCAACAACTCATCAAACTCGTTATTAGTCAAGACTGTTAGCATTGCCTGAAATTATTCAAGAAGTAAGCTTATCAATGTAAAATGCGAAGATGTGCACCGCATTTGCTGCACCTACAAACTTCAATCTCATTACTTTGTGAACAGCTAAGTCTCCAAATTTGCAAATACCTGAATTTGCATAAGAAAGATATATCCATCATTTCAAACTGCTAAATTAGATTCGTATTTCACACCTCAATAAATCGCAGTATTTTCTGTGAATGCCTATGTAGAGAGTGAAGTTATATTCAAAAATACATTAAAAGAACAATATCAGGTGTTGTGAAACCTCCTTACTGTACAGTAATTTTTCAGAACAACTAACAAAATAAGAGTGAGGAGCATTTGCAACAGCACAGCGTACAAAATGAGGCCATAAATTTCGATCGTTTTTCCATGGCTTTTTGTTTGCAATTTTCACCAGAACATTTGAAATAAAGCCACCCAGAGCAGGGAAAATTTTATGTGAGCGTGTAACAGTATAAAATAATGTTTCTGAGAAAATTCCATCGTCACAAAGTTGGTCAATAGCTGAACCAATTGCATCCTTTGAAGCAGTCAGTTGTGTTAATAAAACATCAATGTCTGAAAATGCATTACATAATGGTACGAAATATTTAATTTTATAACAATTTACAGCTAACCACTCATAATTATTCGAAATAATTACTGACAAAACAAAAAGCAGCTAATAAAATATACAATATAATTCAACCAATAATAACCAAGAATATAATCCCACCAGTTTTGAAAACCTTTTTCTACTGCAACGGCCATAAAGTAAAATGATTATCACATCTCAAAGAAAGGACACTGTACAGCATGAATGAAAACTCACTATGCAAAAGTAAATCGTTCTCTTCTTCATTTTCCGCATGGATTTTATGCAGCGCTACAAGCAGTTCACCTGCACCCATCGGATGAAGGCCCGTTTTAATACCTGGAATTTAAAAGTAAATAAATGAACAGTGCTGATAATTTAAAACAACCCTTTAGCTCCGAACTAGTTTTAACTTTGAACTTACTTCTCCCAGCTAAGAGTTTGTTGAACACAATTGGTACTGATTTCTGATTGACCGAAGTGAGAACAAACTTGGGCAAAATGCTCAATATTTGGTCCTAAAGATCATTACGATGTAACTATAACCATGAAATTAGTGAAATGGTAATAACCCACAAAAATGAGAAAAAAAGCCACTTTCTATTTTCGTGATACCATGAATCTTCCTATCATAACACGAAATTCTAATCATGACAGATCAATAACCTTATCGAGACCACTCAAAACCGGTATCATTGATCGAACATCGGTTCTTCCCTGTTCATACAGCGCAGTTATCCTATTTACAAGATCCTGGGTAGGAGGATCTACAATATAACGTTAATTAATTCCGTTGAAATCATAGTCACCAGTTTAGAAAATTTTTACAGAACCAACCATCCATGAACAATTAAATAAACTGCACTTCTTTCTGTGAGAAGATGAACTATTCTAGCAGCAAAAGTTTCAGCTCCTTGCGGACAGTTTTCAATCATTTCCAATAAATGCTTGCTTGTTGCACCCATCGACTTTATGGCACTATCAACAGTGCGCAATGTAACCTGAAAACATGGAAATTCTTCAAAAGTAACCCGATCACCTAAAAATTCAATACCGTTTTTACACTAAACCTCAAGAAGTTTCCTCGCATGACCACAAGGGAAACAATAGAAAACGATGTCGAAACAGTCAGAGCTTCATTAAAACATAATCAATTATTAAAGCAGAAAGGATACCTCAGACTCATTTTCTGCCTTTTTTCAAAACGTTCAGAAGAATCTTTAGACAAAATTGTTATTTGGTTGTAAGCTTTTCATTCTTGTTCATTATTAAGAATGTTAAGAAATAAAATTATGTGAAAGCAGAGGAAAAGTAAAAATGAGTTCAATAAATATTATAACTCTACCCGTTTTATGTCATTCGAAGATTTTGCATAAACGGTAGCCAAAGTATGTATCAAAGAATGGTCAAGAGGAAGAATGGACAAAAATAAGTTCAAGGTAATGCGTATTGCTGCGTCGTCCCACTGTGATTTGGTACTTTCTTTTTCACAAGAATACAGCTGCGGTGGCGGAACTGGTCTTGTGCAGTAATTTATTGAAGAAACTAAATATTCTCTGACATATCCCCTGAAAAAATTCCGATATTCATATTTAGAAAATAGAAAAATATATTATACACAAAATGTAATCATTGCCTGACATAATCGATCTGATACAGTTCTTTCGCTGTTTCAACGCTTTGCGTGCGAACATCAAGTTTATCATTGTATGAAAAGTCCAGAAGGATACACAACAATTCATTTCGTTGCCTTGCTCGTGTTAAAATTAATTCCCGCAAAGTTGTCATTCCAAATGCCCCAAATACCTGCAGTTCTTTGGTATCCATTAAAAAAGAGAAATATACCTAAATATCAGAAATTTTTGCTGATAAGGAAAAATTATCACCTACCGAATCAAGGCAAGCAATTCTTAACCATGCGAGAGATTGCGGAGTTAGCAAAGGAGCTTCCAGCAGGATCTTATGGAACAAACTGCAAAAAACCTGGTTAAATTTGCAGACGCATTAGAACCCATGTCATTCTAGGAAAAAGTGAAGAGAATGAAAGAAATCTGGAGGGAGACATTACGTTTCTTTATGCTCTCCTCGGTCATATAATGTCTTCAACAAATTACACAAAACTGCATCGTAACGTCTGTAACGCTGAGACTCATTGCAATATTCTTCTGCGGCATAAGAAGTATGACATAATGAGTACCTAAATAAATGAATTTGTATTTGTTTCGGTCCAACACTAAGAAGGAACAAACAGATTAATGTATAGATAAAATTGTCAACAAAAGCACCCTTGAAACTGCGCATAAAGTTCCGCTATCCATAACAATGCAAGCTCAGTTCGTGATTTTTGTTCCTGCACAATGAAAGCTACGAGCAAATTTTCAAAATCAGCACAACAGTCATGATCGAAACGAGTTACAAGCCTGACCAATAGTTTCTGTTGTGCAACAGCTACACCACCTTGGATTGCCCTTTCTACAAATATTTATTAAAGTCGAAAAGAAGTTTGAATGAACATCTTCAATATATTAAAGAATAAACATGTGAAGGGTATCTGCACGAAATGTGCAAATATAAATATATTGCAAAGCACGCAGTCTGATGGTTTTTTCTGTACATTTCGAATAAGTGTTAACAGAGGTGAATTACTTCACCAGCGTTGATATACATCAGTAATCTTTGACTGAAAAAAAAGCATGGTGAATACGTGGATTACGAACTTTCGTTGGCTAATATTCGTTGAAATGCAAGAAAAATAAGCTTCAAAGCCTGATCTCGATCTAATTCTTTGGTGATGGAGAGCAAACCAAATTGAATTTTTGATTTGGTCTTTGTTGATAAAGGCTGAAAAATAATACTTGATCTGCGATGGCGCAACAAATTGAAATGAAACACAAAGTAGGGTTTTCGCTTTATTTATAAAACAAGCATGCCGTACCGATTCAGACTGCATCTGACTTTGCTGCAGAGAGGTAGATGGATGCAATGCAATAGAAGGAGTCGAATCTTCCACCATTGCGGCTTGACGAGCTGGAAAAAATTTCTGCATTGTGTCATAAATCTGAATAACCACAATTATGTTACTCAACTAGAAAAGTAGAGCATACGGTTCAACTCAACGAATCCAAAACAAAATGATTGTATGCACTCAATTCAGAAATAAAAATTCAAATCCCATCATTTATTTCCAGTTTTGCGGCCCAAAAATTGTAGAGCAAAATAAATAACCGATAAATTGTTGTCGTTTCTCTGTTCGAACTTTCTCGACTCCTGGTCCTAATTCCATGCTAATTAACTGTGCTGCAATCAAGCGTGACAAATGCTGAATCTGACTTTCTGTGCCAGCTGCGGCAATAGGAGTGTAAGATGACTGAAACGCTGCAGGCAATTCGTCTGGAAGTCTTACCTGAAAGCATACGTCAATTCATCTTTTAAAGGAAATTTTAACAGTTACACAGAAATCATTAACAAATCTATAGGAGGATTACACGAACTATTAACAATGCATTTAACTCACAAGGGATGTAAGAACTAAGTTTGTAACAAAGTCTGGTTTCAATCTTTCATAGACAAACTGGGCAGTAATATCGATAGCAGACTGGGTCTGACTTTTTTCCATATGCATGCTTGGACCAGCCTCATCCTCATAGTCATCATCCTCCTTTTCAGCGACTGTTGAAGTTTTCGGGATAACCTTCAAGAATAACAAAGTGACCTCACGTAAAAACTGGTCTAAATAAAGCTGATATAAATCAATAATTCAACTGCCCAATTTGTGTCCACTTATGTGGATAATGCAATACTATACATATGATAAAGACTACTGTGTACGCTACGGTATTTACTTCTATAAAAATCTCACCTTAATCCTCTTCATTTCCGGTTCATCACTGTTCTCATTATTTCGATGAGATTTTTTACGCTGCTCGCTTGCGGATGGTAATGCGCGCAAAACCTCCTGAAAATTAGCAGAATCGAAAACGTTTGAAAACAATTAAGTAAAGCAATGTTCTTATTCTGTCGGTGGCATTGCTAATATTATCAATCTGAAAATTCGGTTTTTGAAAATAGAGTCACTGATAACAATGCTCATCAAAATAGAGTTGAAATTACCGATTGCGCAGCTCCTAAATCTGTCAACAATGTCATTATTCTTGAGTGGAATGGTATGCTACTAGGATGTCGCAAGAAACGTAAAAGATGCATTTTTAATTCCTTGCGCACACTTTTTACTTGACTCGTTGCTAAAGTGGGAGGGAGATTGACATGTAAAGCTTCCAGAGCTCCTGAAAATTTCCTTTTTTTGAATAAAACAAAGACCTTCAAGTTATTCAATAAATACTTGTCAGATTAAAGGATTGAAATGAGAGATAACAAGAAAAATTTCAAACAAATTATGAGAGCTGAGTGCATAATTTCAAAAAACCGTACCAACAACCTTTTGCATGAACTGCGGACGTTGTTGAGCAATATTACAGATGCAAGTCAAACCAGTTAACAAATTGAGCGAAGATATATGAGCCGAAGAAATATGATCAAGTAAGGAATTAAAATTCAAGGTAGCTTCACTTTCCATTTTCCGATATGAAATAAATCGATGGTCGCGGCCAATTTCATTTAAACACATATTATCACCACGACCTTTTTCACTTTCCTGGATAGATCCAGTGAAGTATAGCAGCAATAAGGCAAAAAAATATTTCAAAATTCGGAAATATTCAGAAATTACTGGAAAAATTAGCTCACCTCCGTCCGTAGAGTCTGCGCTAAGATTACAGCTTCCAAAAATCTAATAGTTTGGGTGCGTATGCTGTAAATGTCAAGTATTAATAACATGTAAAATCGAAAGGAAGTCAACTAGAACAGAGGCAATACACTAAAATGGAAATATGAATAAAACTAGACAACAATAAATATTATAAAAAACATACCCTTCATTATCAGAATCGATGTGCTCCATAATACGTCCCTTCAACACCGAGAAGGCCTCCCAACATCGTGCAATTTCAGCACTGCGTGATCCAGCAGCCCATTTTAAAATAAATGGATACAACTGTGAGCATACTGTGATTACCTAGAGACAACAATAATTTTCGGGAAATTAAAAAAAATTTGAGAATTCAACTTGAAGAACTTAAGACTCATAAAACTTTTACAAAACAATTGAAATTCAGTATCACTATGGTGACGTATTTATTCACTAATATTTACAAATTTGCAAAAAGAGGACAACGCATTAAAATATTCTAGAATAGTTTGTAGTTGATACAACTGCTTTATTTACAGAACCGGTTCACCAATAAAATAATACCTTCTTGATAACTGTAACGGTTCCACTGCCAGTACCCTGAATGAGATATGATAGCGATACAACAGCTTTTTTCATCACTTCGCAATCTTTTTTGCTACAATTTAATGGAGGTTATGCAATTATGATGATTCGTTACAAATTTGAAATATGAAAAAATGAACATTTCGTAAAGAAAAAATCGTAACACACCAAGCTTTCTCGATGAAGGATGCAATGAAGCAACGCATTTTCGAGTCATTTTCTACCACAAATTCGAGCATTTCATCAAGGAAATTGTCAAGGAGAGAACTGCTTTTATTTCTGTGAAGTAGCAACTCCTGTGCCTATAAATATTTGCGATGCAAAATTATTTGGAATGTATTCTGAATTTTAATTCAATTTTACATAAAATTCTGGTTTGATTAGCCTATTTTTTACTAGAAAGAAAACAGAGCAGCAAGTCAAGTTATTCAAACTTTGCTCATGCTTCTCTCGCCTTTATAAGATTTTAACTTGAAAAGATATAATACCCTAAAAAGATGTTTAATGCGAACATCCACTGATTTACCGGATGACTGATGAGCTTCGCGTATTTCATTACCAATCTGAAAATAATTTTCAACATAAAGAGATAATTTTCTGAAAATTTTCAAAACATGGAGATAATTTTCTGAAAGGTTTCAAAGGCTCGAATTAGTCTTTTCCTTCTTGAAATAAATTTCACACTTTTATCACAACAGAAACTTGCTTAAAAATGGAAATTTCGAATTTATGGAATAAACTAACCTCTTCGCTTGTATTCTCACTATCCGCCATCTTTACTGTTTTCTCTTGTTGTTTTCCCTATAATCTCTCTTTTCAATGGTTATACATCTGTTTAATGAATGAGCAACCTTTTTTTCAAACTTTGCTCTACAAAAAAAACTACGGACAGTAAAGATAGAAAGAGGATGGTCATATATGAGTCTTTATGAGCTGCAATGAACTGATCTCTTAACTTTTCGAAATATACGAGAGAAAAGAGAAACGTTTTTATAAAGTCTAAACTCAAGCCTGGGGTAGATAGAAGGCCCACAGATCCATCTATGCTTCAACTTACCCCGTCCACGTACTTCAATAGAATTTCACTTTTTACGATCTATTTTAAGTAGCCTGTACTGGTTTTGGCGATTTACACCTAAACCTTAATGGTTGATGGGATGTTCAGTGCGGGACTGCGATTAGTTTCTATATTGATTTTCTCTATTTTGTGGGGGCAAGGCTTGTTATACTGCCTAATATATCCTCGTTATAGGAGAATGACTACCACGAAGATCGATGAGATCAGTTCAAGTTTATTTGAGCCTATCGGCAATAAACTGAGTAAATGCTTTTTTGTTATATTCTGAACAACCTTTCGAGTGAATCTTGCTTTCCATGCAGCACTGATTTCCAAACGTGGTCTGCGACTTTCACTGTGTTAGTTATGAAAAAGGACCATGTGAATAAAAATTAAATAAGTTTTTTTACACCTGCAACTTCGCCTCTGCCCCTGCCCTCTCCCAGGTCACCCACAATGTTTGTAGTAAGGAGAAAAGAATGATCATTTTAGATACCGTCCGATCGAATCGTTCATTGGTTGCTGCTAATCAGCAGCTTCGTATTCAACTGGCATTTTCTAAGGCAGAGATCATCCGACTGCAAAATGAAATCGTTGAATTGCAACAACAAATTGCTGCTCTTGAATTAACCAGTGATGGAGAACGTATTGAAATGATTGTGAGGAAGCGACTGAAGGTTTTTTTCATTTTTTTTGTTAAAAAATTGTCACG
The DNA here is from genome assembly GCA_013365335.1 of Madathamugadia hiepei. Taxonomy (NCBI): domain Eukaryota; kingdom Metazoa; phylum Nematoda; class Chromadorea; order Rhabditida; family Onchocercidae; genus Madathamugadia; species Madathamugadia hiepei. Next base: position 8,657 of record JABVXS010001225.1, on the reverse strand, counting down.
TTTGTTGATAAAGCATTGTTAATTCAATTAATAAAGGTTAATGTGGTTATGAGGAGGAATGGTTGGGTGAGATGCTAACTTCTGCATTTTGTCACAACCTTATAATATAATTTTTTTTTCACTGAATGAGTTAAAATGAACTATTTGCTTTTTTTAGCCGAGTATATCTCACTATATCTTTTTTCACATGTTCTCGTTTTCAGCAAAGTGTAGAGCACTTGAAATCTATAGCTAACCGCACTGTGCAGTATATGAAAAAAACAAAAGTGGATTTTGATCACGCTGCAAGTCGCCTCGATCACGTTGTGTTAGTAAAATTCCTTTTTTATGCTACTGTCAACGAAGCGCAGCATTTTTTTCCTCTGTGATGAAATTATTTGAACTTTTAGCTTGTCCAGTAATTCGGATGAGACTGATATTTGTTCAGACGAATGCAGTGAAGATGGTATAGTAACGTCAGCATGCGAAACAGGTTACCTCAACATGCTTTAAAATTTTCCTTTTTTCAAAGCCTGTCAAAAATTATTGTTTTGTTATATGTTTTCACACAAAGAATTTGATGGGTATAATTTAAGGTAATGAAATTATTGATCGTCATGTTCAGCGGCCGCTTGCACTTGAAGTTGTAGAGGAGGTGGGTTATCAACGTCAACAGTGATTCTGGAGGCTTTCTTAGTCTAGGCTTGTTTTTTAAGCTTAATCTAACTGCTAATGAGCGAATTTTTGCTTAAACTCATACATTTTCTAATGTCTAGGATATTTGCGGTGAGATGGATGAAAATGACGACAACATCACTTCTGGCAGACCAATCGTACCCTTAAGCTCCGGTAGCTTTAATCAGTTGCGGGGAAATTGCAAATCTAGCAATATTCGACGAAAAACTTTTTTCATCAAAAACAATCCTCACGAATTTGGTCAATATTCATCTTTATAATGAAATTTCAGGAGGGTTTTCAAGTTTTTCCGAATTTTCGTTTTTACGGCATTGTCAGAAAAAATTTGTTCCATTGGAATTTCGAGCGCCTCAAATTTTCATATATTTGTTTTATTTTAGAAAATGAAATGGGAACCTCTTTTGTTGAATCATCTTTTCTAGAAACGAATCAGACGGTTTCATCTCAGAACCATGAAGGTTGTCAGCTCTTTAAGTCTGTTTAGGATGACGTTAATTCTAATTTTTTTTTCTCCTGAAAGTGTTCGGGAAAACAAAACCAAAATCATATTTAAATGCTTCAGCTAATGCTATTTTGTTAAAATTTATTACTCCAATTGTTCCTGCTTTTTATCCTAAACTTGAAAGATCAATTTAGGCAATTATATCTATCGTCATCAGAGCCGTAAAAAAGTTCTACTCTATCGGAACAGTCCAGGAGTTTCCTTTTTGATTAAATTTTCACTTGGAAATTCAGAGCTATGTGAAATGAAATTGTGTTGCAGATCCATCAGCTCTTGATGTTATGACAGAACTGGGAACACCAACTACGGTCTCTGTATCCAATACTCCTACCAAATTCTTAGAATCTGAGAAACCGACTACCTGCTCTATATCTGGATCCTGTACATTGGAGACATCAACTCCCTGCAAAAACATAGAGAACAGCGGAGTGAGAAAATTGGAAGTTGTTACACACACCAAAAAGAAAAGGAGGCTATCAACTAATCAAGTTTGGAAGTACGTTAATTGTTTAAAAGTAAAAGTAACCGAATTTTTTAGGACTTCAATTTCTCTTATTTGCAGACGATGTAAGAAAAGCGTAGAAAATAATGTTAAAGCTACAAAAGAAATCAACAGGTTGCTGACAACTCCAACGCCTACATCTGGAATTCTTGGAATAGCAAATTTAAATGAAAGCTTTCGATACAAGCGCGCTGCTGCAGCGAAGATATCATCCTTCAAGGAGCCAAACTTATTAACTAAAATGCGCAATCCAAATATTCATTGATGAAAAAAAAAAGGTTTAACAGTGAAATTATTGAACACCGTTGAATAAATTTTTTTAAAAGATGCAAGCACATTTGACGTTTCATTTTGCATTTTTCATACTGAGGATATGTAATTTTCTAGCTTTATTTGTTTAAGATAGAGGAAATGAATTAAGCTTCTTTCTTACACTGTTTATGTGATTTTTTTGTTTGATTGCTTAAAATGAATCGTTTGCTGAGTACTTTTCATTGGGACTTGCATTACATGAAAGAACGATCCGTCAATCGCTATCTGACTGGTCTGTATAAGCATATGTAGGAAGGGTTTACTACTTGAAAAGAAATTGATTCCGATATCCAAAACATTTATTGAAATGATTGAAGTATAAAGGGAACGTATGTGAGTGTATGTGTGAAAATGGAGCGGAAGTGTGCTTTTAAAAATATGCGAAATCCAAATTGCTTGGGTATATTAGAATGTCGTCTTCATGTTTCATAATTTTAAAGGCTCTAAAAGCAGTTAGATTGTATTAAGTGGTTTATTAATTTTCTTTTGCGTTATGTTGATGTAACAGAATTATGGTTGGTCTTGAAAATTGCTGCGCTCTGATAATTTGTACGATGACATTCGAGGGAATTACTGTATTTTTTCTTTTTGGCCTTTTGCTTCCATTTTGGACGGTGAACTGCTGTCATCATATCTTTCCTTAACTTCGTTCTCATTATATCTAAGTTCTTTAAATCAAAATAGTTCACAGCTTGAAATGGTTTGGAAAATTGAACAACAGGTGGCATTCCAGGTACAACTCTTGAAATTTCATTGCTAATAAAATGACTTGAAGCTATTGCTAGGAATCTCGCTTCACTTAGTGTGGAGAAATCTATAAAGAGCAGATTATTCGGTATCTTCGCCATCGTTAATGCTTCATATTGGCAAATCTCACGTCATCTTTGAGTCGGGGAGTGCTTTAAGTGAAATCTTCTATGATGATGTTAATAAAAAGGTAACTGTTGGAATCTAATAAATGAATTAAAAAGATATTGAAATAAATTTCAGAGTAGTTAGATGCCGACTGGCAACCTTGTGAAACTGCTAAGCTTCATTTAGATTGTAACAGTTCGTGGTGAAGATGTGGTGGAAGTAAAAGCGTATGGCTTGCGATCGAACCAAATCACTTCCTTTCGGTGATTTTAATTTCTAAACTTGAAATATATATGGGAGTTGTTACTTTACATTTTCTCTTAATGAATCTGTTTTCTTGAATCACATTGTATACATATGTTGAATGAATCATCACATTTTTTGATGCTTAATTCGATTTTGCTGTGTTATAAATTCTGCCGCAAATTTTATTTGGGAATGTATTGTGCTGAGTGTACGCACTTAACGATGATTCTAATAGTGCTGATAAATATTTAAGATTGAGGAACAAAAGCAAAATCCGAGCTATCAAATTCTCTCCAGATAAACGCTTGATATGTGTGCAACATGATGAAGCTGTTGTTGTAGGTTTTTTATGGTTGAAAGACTTTTTGGTACACGAAATCGTATACTAAGCACGTGGTATTTGCGCCACTGGAAAAGTGGCAATGAGATGTTTATGATGAACAATAGAATTTAAAGCACTCTAGCGAGTATCAGCTAGTTTCCAAAAATCGATTTATCAAATTTGATAATTAGATTAACGATCTTGTAGGTCCGTACTAACAATGGGTTTTCTTTTATTTTTATTTCAAGGTAACAATGAACATACTTAAAGGATTTTATAAACCTCACAACCCTTTCTACTGATGTCTTATCCAGAAGTTTCTCACAATCAACAAAAAATCGTTCAGCTCACATCATTGGCCTGGAATGGATCATGAATAGACAAATTCTCTTCATCACAAATCAGGTATTTACTTACTATACAGTTTCGTATTTTTATTTTAGATTGGTACATTACCACCTTCAGTTAAATTAAATATGTATCAATTCATTTTATCACTTATTCCTGTTGCTTCTTTGTAGTTTTTGCAGGGACTAGAACTGTATCAAGTTAATCCAGAAAAGAAATCAGTTAAGCTGTTGAAGTCACACAACATTTTTTTATATTGGTATTTATATCATGTAAGGTCTAATATCGGTACTTTGAATTTCTTCTACTCTTTGTATTTTCTACTCAAAGTGTTGATTTCTTGTATTGTTTTCAAATCACTTAGTTAACCACATTTTTTGGTAATTGCTCTAGGTAACCAATTATTTATCTGACTGTTCTCAAGGAAAACGTGAAAAATTTTAAGAATTATCATGAAAGTGATTTTTTTCGTTTTTTTGGTTGCTATTATTGTCTGCTGTGAAATTTTCAGCCTTACTCGCAACTACTTATTGTGTCATGTGGAGTTGCCGCTTCTATATTAAACCCTTTTGCTATTAAGGTACTTTCACCAATGTACTGTTGATACGAAAGATGAATTTTTTGTATAATTCGAATCAGCAGAATCATTACGAAAACTGTATAAACATCCGGAATATTTGCTTTTATCGATTTATCATTATTTAGAATGGAAGTATACATCGATTAATGAAGTTCGAAGTCGAGTTTGGTAGTTCGAATACGAAGCCGCGGTTATTGGAGCGAGAAGTATTCATCATATCTGTGTTTGTTCTTTTTTATTCACTTAATTAAATTCATACTTTTGTAGGACTTTCTAGTAAGCTAGTTATTATCTAAGTTATCCGATTACTTCAGGCTCTCAGCGAGCTCATTTTTTAGTATCGGACGTAAAAAAATTTCGTCAAAAAATTTTTTTTCTTGATAATTCGGTTCATCATGCGTTACATATCTTCCATTATATAAAAGACTGGATTTCCCAAGTGTCGTCGTATGAAACTTTCATTTTTTTTGTAGATAATTATGTTCCGCTTCCACATTCATGATCTCAACAATATTAGTAATGATTAATACAGAAGTTCCTTTAACGACTGGCTTTTTAAATTGATGATGGTTAGGGACTCTTACTAAATTTTGGAATAATAATGCGTAAGCTAAGATCTAAAATTTAGGCCTAGCTTCTGTTACTATTAATGATGTGGTTCAGGGTTTCGTGAATCTTAGTTTCTTTGAGCGGAAAAGATGTTTCGTAAAAGATGGTATAGAATGATAGGATTGGTATGATCTTTTATATATCATAAATGAGCAGTTATATTGAGGGCGATCAAAATCACCTCGTCTTATCAAGTATATTTGATCCTTTTTATATGATGTGAAGAAATGTAGTTTATGAAACGAAATTAAACCCTCTGCTGCAGAACAACATTTGTTGAATGTCTCCTAACAAAGAAGGTCACGATATTTCTTGATTTCAAAAGTATTTATCTAAATAGTCATGAATATATTCTAGTCGTAAAACATGCTCTTTCTTACTTTTTCAGATATAATGCGTTATACATAGCAGTGTTGCGCAGTGGCACTCGCGATTCAGTCAGTTCGGATATCGCTTTATATAAAATGAGTGTGGATGGAACGGAGGTGCCAAAACTTGCTCATGTTTTGTATTTAGATGTGGTCGGTGCTTTTGCTTTGCACGGATTTGATAATTTAGTTGTGGTGCATCATCAAGTAAGATTTTAGTTGTGAGTCAAAGTATTTTTACTTTAACTTTTAGCTTATATTACCATCATTGTTTGGAGACAGTAGTGCATAAAGGTTAAAAACATATGTTTATATTAAAAGACTGCTAGAGATTAGCAAATTTAACTATTATATGGTATTTTATTTAATCTTCTGTCAAGTACATTTTGGCTGATAAATCTGCGATTCTTTTCAGAGTTCAAAAACCACATTAATTTTCGATATTGGTTTGGAGGAAGTTCCAAAATGTGGTTGCATCTCACATCCCCTTTTTAAAACCTCGTTAAAGTGTTCGGATTTGCTGCAGGCCAGTTTTAATCGCGAATTCAAATTATACAGTCCTTCTTGGGTGATGTTTCAACCGAATTTTATTACGGATGCAAATCTTGGTGTTTTTACATCAGTATCACTAGATCCAATTGAAGCTGAAAATTATATACAAGACAAAGTAATATTTTTCTCCTCTATTTAATTCTTTAATCTGTAATTTAATGTTTTAATTACATCCAAGTTTAATAAAAACTTAAAGTGCAGTACATCGGCAATAACTTTTCAGTATCAGTACTTGCGTTTTCTGTATAATAGATGTATTCCAAAGTCAGTGTTTCTGGAAGTTTTGAAAGATTGCATGGTTGCCAATAAGCTCAAACTGAAACAGCTCACACGTATTTTTAATTGGTTTGCGAAGGCAAGTGCTAAGCGTTCTCTGCCAGTTTTTCGACACAGCGGTAATTTCTGTTTTCTTCTAACGATTTCCAATAGGTAAGAGAATAATTTATGGCGATGTAGTCGTTGTATTCTTTAATTTTGAAACTCCAATTTTTTGGTGCTTGGATTGGACTGTTGAATTTTTTTCAAGAATTTTTAACCAAGTTTACCTGAATGCATTTGTTGTTTAATTTAGAGAAGCTTTATATCCCAAGGTGGTTTGTAAAACAATAAAAGAAACTTTATATTCCATGGTGGTTTGTAAAACAATCCTTTTTTCTGCTGTAGGATCGTTTGTTCTAATTTTGCAGAGAACAGTGTAAAATATGATTTGGTGGCTGAACCATACGAAGAAATTATTGTTGGACAAGGAGATGTTGTGGGAAGTTTATTTCTACTTCCAGATGACTATACGTTGGACCAGAAGCAACGTTTTCTGCAATATATGCTGAGCTATCTTACCGCTTTGAGAGAAAACAAGATGGAAGTGCAGGTTTGATGTTGTAAAGCTAAATATATATGAAATTTAAATGGTAAAAATTTTATTGATCGTACAGAGAAGTTGTCGAAACACTACCAAATTCATTAAATGGGTGTAAATTCAAATATAACCTTTATTTTACTGTTTTAACCTAGTTTCCAATGTTTTAGCCTTATTTTCTCAATGAAATATTGGTACCCACTATGATTGTGATGGGACAGTTGAAAAGACTTCATCAGCTTCTCCTATATCGCATTATTCCAGACTCCAAGCAACTTGTTTGTTTTATAAATTTCTGTGAAATTTCATTCTTCACTCAAAGAGCTATATCAATTCCGTTTTTACGTTGAAAAGTCAAACAGCTCTTATTTTTTTAATTTGGAAACATAATGTTGTCATTACACATTGCTCTTGATTGGAAGAAGTTCCATCAAAAATTTTTTCTCCAGGCATTCAACCTTCTTTCTCATGAAGCAAAGTATCCTCCATTGGTACAACTCACCTTGGATATGCTTTCACGGCTTGGAACTGCTGCTGAAGAAATTGTTGAAATTTTAATAGCTAGAAATTTGGTTGTAGAAGCCATCAGGTCGGAAATGTTTCTATTTCACTGAATAGATTTCAACATAAAGAGAATGATTCGGTAATGGAATTAAAGCTTGAAATCAAAAACATGCACTAATTCATTTATAGATTCTTGGAATCTTCACTATCAGCAGATAAGATGAATGTTTTAAAGCTTATTGAAAGTGCATGGAAGGAAAATCGTTTAATTCGTTACGCTGTTTTTTCGTACTTTCTTGATCGCAGTTCGAAAGTTAAAAACTACTGTACGAATTGTTAGTTCCTCTCGTTATTTATAAAAAATCTTCGTGAAAAATGTAAAAAAATTTTTGATTCTTGTTATAACAGACTAATTTTTTTTTTTTTATATTTTCAGTAGCACAATTTCAACAATTTTTGAAGAAATTCGAGGTTTTATTTGACCATGGAGAAATCAAAGCTGCTGGAAAAGATTTTTACTTTATGAGTTTAACCAGAAATGAACATAAGCAGCGGTAAAAATTCTTACCTGTGAAAAACTTGATTCTTTTGTAATTCCGTCGCATAAATATTTGCGTCGAAAGTGCATGGATAGTCGATGTAGCATTGTGTAGAGGACATGCTTATTGCATCTCTTAAAACAACTCTCAAAACGTGTACTTCTTATCACTTATATCCTGAGAAACAGTTCAGACTTTATAACTGTGCTCATTTAGCATCAAAATGGTTTTTCCTCAAAGAAAATTTTGAGATGTCAACATCTACACAATGATGCATGAGCTTTTCTTGCTATTGCATAGTACATCAGCTCAAAAAGTGAATTCAAATCATAAAATTGCATTATGATAGCTGTATCAGTCCTTGCGAAAATTGTCAAACAGAAATATTTTTTATAAAAGTCGATTTATATAACGTAACATATTTATTAACACATTACCAGAATTTCCTTTAACAACAGTGAATTCCGCAGTTTTTCATTTGCATTACCATTTTTTTAACATGCCCAAGTAGTTTCTTGGTTCCCTGGTCGGTCGATATCTCAACAAGTTTCTTCGTGTCGACCCTTTTTCACAAAAATGCTCCACTTTGCTCGGTTTCGAGCAATCTGTTCCCAGTTCTGTCGCATATTTCTTTAATTTGGTCGTTCCACCTTTTTGGAGGTCTCTATAGGTATTTTAATCCCTCTCGGATACCAATCGAGGACTTTGGTGGTCCACCGACCATACTGCAAGAGGCATACGTGTCCAGCCCATTTCGAGTGCGATGTTGGACCTCTCGACACGATATACTCATCAGAATGGGTGATTACAATGCAAAGGTTGGACAGGAGAAGCATATGAACACAGTTGGAATGTATGGACTTGGTGATAAGAATGAAGCTGGTGAT
>JABVXS010001224.1:0-16991 GCA_013365335.1 Madathamugadia hiepei | reverse complement strand
TGCCCTTTCTGGGGTAATTGCTTGGCTTATACACAGAACAATTTTGCAACATCGTTGACTCTGGTAATTACCAAACAAAGGAATTTTGAAACAAGGATTACATTCTTAGTAATTAATAAGACACCGCATTTTATGAGATTAACAAAGGACTACATTTTGCAATTAAGATTTACTACTTGGATTTACAACTTTTGTAACCAACAAGGTTTACAAAGGGCTTGTTTTGCATTTAGTATGGTCAAGAAGGGATTTCGGGATTAGATGACTGACCAATAGCATTTTAGTTTTTTACGACAGCTCACATGAAGAATTAATTAAATTCTCAATGAAAAAAGCGGCGATTTCTGTAGCAATAAAGTATCGGCTTTTTTTGTAAATTGAACTACGAGATTTTCGATTCAAAGTATTTGGTGTCGATTTCTTTTCCTGTTTTTTCTAGCATATTGTTGGTTGTAAATGATAACCTTCAGACTTAAATTTTGTGAATATTAAATGTTCAATAACACTTCCAAAACAGTCACAAATTACTATTATTTGCAAAATTGAAAAAAATTAAAATGAATGAAGTGAATTGAAATGCAAAAATTAATTGGGCTTCAAATTTAATCAACTAAGAGATGAGGAAAAACGAAATGTGAAAAGTGATTTGATTTTGTGGTACTTGGAGACTTTGTGTGAAATTGAAGAAAAAATTATTTCCATGAAAAATTAATGCAGTGTGGAGCGAAAATTTTTTAATTTTCGATCTAATTAATAATTATGATTAATTAAGTTTTTCCAAAATAATTTTGCTCAATTCAATCATTGTTTGAATTTTTTGTCGATTTTTCAAATATTTCGGTTAAAAAAAAGGGTTAAATATGATCAACTTGAAAAAATCATGAATAGATTGAAAATAACGATAGTTAACATCACTTTATTATCGAAACTGATTTTACTCCTTCTGCCAAAGTTAATATGTCGGATAAGTACTGATGAACTTTATAATCATTTCATTCATAGATTCGCGCAGGTTTTTGATCACTTGAGTTTCATGGGATAGCATTTTGAAAGTTCTCATGAAATTCCGCAATTGTATTTTGCAATCATCAAGGCTTGGATCATTCTGGTACTTGAAGCATCGTGGATTTGAAATTTGCATTGCGTTACGTTCAAAATAACACAACATCGTCGCAACATGACATTTTAGAATACAAAATGAAATTTCCCGGTCATTCAGGTGTATTTCTTTTATCTCGGTCGGTTGGTACGAATTGTGGGGTTTTTGTTTTGCGATATGGCGTATACAGGGATCCTTTTATGCTTGCTGTGGATGCTAGAGAGTGATGAGGATTGTGATGAAGGAACTATCTGACTGATAAGTAGCAACTTTCTACATTTAGAACGATAATTTCGGATAGAAATACATTATGATTGAAGAAATGACAATAAGCAGTATTGTTTCCTGAGTTGCTGACTTATGAGCAATCAATTACAGCGTAATTAATACATAAGAACAATAACTTACCAGTGTTTATCATCGACTCGAGTGTTGAAAAAATGTTAAATAGTATGATGGTTTTTTTTTCTTATTCCTTTGCATTTACAGCTGTTCTCTGGAAAGTGTTCATTTAGTAAGTTGCATCATTATTAAGCTAAAGTTTCACTGATTTTAGGTGATTTGAAGATTAACGATTTCATATTCAGTTTCTTCTGCAAGTACTAGATTTTTTTTTGATACTGAATCATATTGTGAACGCATTTATTTTGATTGTTACTTAAGCGCAAACTTAATTTTATAATTCCTCCGTTTTTTTTTGTATTGCGTTCAAAGTGATATTATATTTGTTTTCAGGTATCATTCGAGTAGTTTGGTGGTTATGTAAATTTTTTCGAATCAAAATTAACGTTTTATTCGAATTTCAGTTGTGGAAGTGCTGAAAAAGTGAGGTTCATTTCATATTCACTATCGGTTTTATTTCTTTTAAATCTACTACATAAAGGCATTTTGTTAAAAGTGTTGTAAAATGTTTCTTAAATATTCGAAAACGTTTCGTTTTGTTCAACAAACGAATTCTATGGAAGTATTTGAGGATTTGATCTGGCATTCCGGGAAGTTTTCGCTAAAGCAACAAAATATTGTCTTGATACGACCTCATGCCTTTTCTCCACAGTTTTATGTTTCAGATTAATTTGTAATCTTTTTAGTGACTTTACGGTGGTGTTATTTTCTTTGTTTCGTAATTAATAATGATGTGGATTGCAGCAATGGCACTTCTCGATTTGGATAATATTTCCCCTCGTTTGGAAGGGAATTCAATGATTTCAATACCGCAATACAAAGTTAGGGATGGTAAATATGCGGTAAAGATCTAATTTTTTGAAAAGCAAAAAAATATTGCCAGTTTTTAAAAATAATGACATGCTATGCGGATTGCGTTTGTTTTATCGTGCAGTTTTACAGGTCTATATTATTCAAGTGGTGATCGATTCGACAATTTGGATTGTAGAGAGACGTTACAGTGATTTCGTGGCATTTGATTTACAGCGATTCGAAGATCGCACGAAATCGTTTCTTCCTCCCAAAAAATTGGTTGGAAATTTGGTGAGACTTTCTCATCTTGAGTCCCTTCGCGAATACTGGTGATGTACGTATACTTGGTTTGTACTAATTCATTATCTTTGCATTTTTTCTATGAGGACCTGAATTTAAAGATCAAATAGCTGAATAGTTTATGAATAGAACTGAACACTTGAGTTAAACTATCCACAGTAAAAAAGGGTGCTCAATTTTCCCAGGATCCAGAATTTTTGAATGAAAGAAGGATTGAACTCGAAAAATACATTAGAACCGTGGTTGAACTTGATCTCTGGTTACAAAGAAAGAGGAAACAATATTCGCTTCCACGTTTGCTCGCTCATTTTCTCGACTTCCAGGAATATGTTAGTCATAACTTAAATTTAAATTTAATAAACAATTTTGTTCTAAGTAAGTCATTGCATATAAGCTGCTGGACTCTTTCTTCAGGGCATCCGATGAATGAGATAAGCGCATTGTCATATGTTTACATAAGCTTGCTGAGCGTTTTGTAAGTGGATACAGGATAACGTGTTGTAATTGAGATATGGGTCTGAAAAAGTGGAAGCTGTTTTAAGTTACTCGGTAAAAGTTGCGCCGGGTGATAGATACAGTCGTTTTGGTATGACAATCTTCAGGAAATGAAAAGTTGGAATGGAATGGTAGTCCATTTCTAGCGTATTATTTGGATGAACACTGTAAAAAAGAGATATTTTCTTTAGTATTTTATCTGTACATTACATGGAACAGGAAATGTTCTATATAGCAGTAAAAATTATAATGATGGTAGTGTAACTTTTGATGGTAAATTAAGCAGTGATTGTATTTGGTAGATCATTCATTTTAAGTACATTTATATGAATCTAATTTTTCATCACATCGCTTCTTCTCCTAAGTAGATTTCAGCTGCATGCATGATCATAAAATGAAAAAGCCTGAGGTTTGAATACAAAGTCTTTCTCAGTTATCATCATCATTAGTTGCACCAGGAGCAGTGAGCTCCCCTCGAGAACCATTTATATATTTCTTCTCTCGCCAATATTGGAAACGAGTCCAAACATCCCTGATTGCTAAGTAAATCATCGTAACGTTCTTTATCATCAGAATGCTTGCATCATAGTGTTTTCCATGTGTTGAAATTTCCAGTAACACATAAAGATAAATGCGAATTCCAAGATATGGTCCGTTTACCTGTAGATTTTGAGGTATTCAAAGGTTTCAGCTCCTTAATTTTATAACAGCATTATGTTCTAAATTAAAAAATAACTTTGTAAATTACAAAATCTTCACGTAATTGAATTCCAATTATACTAATAGTTCTCTGCAATAAAATTGACATTACCATTAAGACGTAGATAAGAGACCAAATTTTTTCGCTGACAAGTGCAAAACGTGGAAGGCGACGTCCGAAGCGTAAGCGTATTAACGTGAAAACTGGCAAAACCAGGTTTATGCATGCGAGTAGGAGAATGGTTAAGTCAAGCCAGAATGGCAAGTCCCAATTGTATTTCTAAATAGACTGATTATTCATTGTTTCATATCAAGTGACATCGTTCTTACAGGGTTCTAATTTAAAAAGGTTAAGAGAAATGAAGAACGGATTACTTTTAAGCAGACTGCAAGTGGTAAAAAAGGTGAGTGTCGCGTTTCGAAATCGAATGAAGCCGTAAATGAAGTATATTTGAACAAAGGAAACTTACGAAAGATTGCCACAGCAAGTCTAGGAAGCAAATGGTATCAATTAGGTCAAAAGCTGTGGTAGTCATTAGGTAAATTAAGTATAACTGTCGGTAACTGCGGACTGTTGTGTAGTGATGTGACTCCAGCAAAAGTATGAAAATAGGTGCGCTAAGTGCTAAACCCAAGCGGAAGAGATGATCATCCAGGATTTTATCATTTGAATCGGCTTGTGTCGGTGGCAACTAAAATATAGATTAGGATAAATTTTTAATTAGAATTCGCGCTTATTATTTAGGTTGGATTTTATGGATTTAATAAATTCCGTGGTCTGATTTGTCTTATATTAATTCAAGGTATTTGTCGGGCAGATTTGCTTACCTGAGTATAGAAAAGGCGAAAGCAGACAGCCACTTTTCCAGCCAAGACAATTGAATAAAAGAACCATCCGATCCATGCGTATTTGATTTTAGCATCTGCGATACACAAGTAAATTCCGTGCTCTGATTTGCTATTATATTATTTCGAGGTGTTCTTTCTAAGTATTACAACAATAGTATTGATGGAATGGAACTAAATATTTTTACTGTACCTGCAGAGCTTGTATCTTCCATGTGTTGTTGATTGCTTCGTACGACTATAACAAGGAGCCATATAAGGATAACGATGACGACTGAATCGGCTCCTATCCAGGTATACCAGATGTTGTCCTTCAGGATGGTTAGGTAATAGTAGTCTAGAAGGCCAAATTGTAAAATCACAAGTGCCAAGCAGAGGATGAAGAGATATACGTCAATGCAGCCACGTAAGTAACGATCTGCAAAAAAAAAAAAAAACATTTTTTCCAGATTCTTATTTTAATTCTTTTATATCCAAGTATTCAAAAAATTTTCCTAGTTATTGTCACTTTTTTTTTTTTAAATCCTCGATCAAGAGTAGACTAATAGTATATTATTGATACGATGATATTAAAATTTTTTAGCATTTTTTAAAATCTATTTATGAACGCACTAACATAGTTTTAAATTCACTGATGGTATCAGGAAGGATAGTAACACTATCATAGTAATTTTGTGATAATCGAAGTTTTCGATATGGACTATAATTGAAAATCATTTCTTAAAATACAAGATATTTAGTAAGCTTACTTGGCGTAACACTCATTTTTGTCCGTGATGTCGGTGAAGATAAAGTAAATTTTGTATTACTGTTGGAAGCGAATTTTTCTGGAAGAAAAGTATCTCCAAATATGTCTGAATAGAATGATTCGTGAGGAATGAGCTCTTTCTCGTTCTCCTCGATGGCCTCTTCAATGGCCTGACGCTCCTCCGAAATACTCTGATTTTCTACAAATCCTGAAGTATTCATATTGATAAGAAATCATAAATGAATTATGTAAATGCCAAAAATTTCTTCGTTAACGAGGAAGGGAAGAGAGACAGGAGGAAATGAATAGTAACATTCTCTTATTTCTTTCGCAAGGATAAACAAGAGTCGTAAGATGTATATTAAGGAAGCGTTACGATCATTAGATTTATTTAAAGTGCTTTTTAAGCTGTGCATGATGGGAAAGACAGAATGAGAGGTAGGGAAGATGGCTTGAAATAATTCAAAATCTCTCTTTATTTGTTCCAAGTATGACTTCATTTATTTCTATTCAGTTCATTTAAAGAATGTATGAGAAAACTGAAGAAAAAATTTGTATAAAATGCTAAAATTAAAGCCATACATAACATCATGACAGATACTTTTCCAAAGATCAAGAAAACTCTCCTTTATCGAAAATCTTCAATTGTTAGCAATTCCTGAATACATCAGAAGATATTTTTTTTTATAAAGGAGAGGGTGAAAGAGAGAGAGAGAGAAAGAAAGCTTAAACCGTGTTAATCCTTTCATATTCCTATTTAATTATCATGGTAAAATCTCACGGATATTACCATCATCATCATCATTTGTCGAATGTCGTGTAGTGGTACACAAGTCATGCGGCCTCAAAGCTTAATTAGAATTTTGAAAGGCAGATGTGGAAGTTAAACTACCACTACTAACTAGTTCCTGGGTTTAAAATGTGTCATGTATAAAGAGATATATGCATAGTTTGGAAGCTAACAGGATCCGATCAATTCTATTCACGGGCATAAGATTAGAAATTCAACTGCGAGAAGTAGGTCTTAAGCCTTACTTAGTTACAACGCGTGTATAAATTTAATAGAAAATGGAATGTAGAATTGGAGATTAGCAGGGTCTTCCGGGCGTCAGCTGTGTGCTATTGTCCATTAGAAGCAGTAGACATTAAATGAAGCATACATAAACTATTTCTGGTATTATTTAAGCATCATAGGTTCAAAGCGATAATAGAGCGATGCAATTTTACCATCCATTGTTAATGTGAGGTAGTTTCACATTTGCATATGAAACTTTCTATAGCACTGAGTTAAAATTATATGTAATAATTACTGCTAAAATTATGGGTGTTGTAAATTGCTGCATCATCATTGTCATCATCAGGAGCAGCAGAAGGAAGCCGACCGATAATCAGAATTTTTGAAATAGCATTTCATCGTGAGAATGTCAAGGCACAAAACAAGGTTATTGATTTGTTGTAAAAAAAAAATCAAATAAAGCATAGAGTTAGAGGTAATTTTGAGCTTTTTGTTTGTTCGAAAAAGGATTGAAAAAATCGATAAAATATAGCAATAAGTAAAATTTTCAAGAAATGAAGAATATAAAACCAACAATTGAAAAAAAAGTTTTTTATCTAATCTTTTTAATCGATAATAGTTTTAGTTTTATAGAATATATAGAGCTAAGGAAAAAAAAACATTAATATAGATTTAGCGAAATAATAGGTCGAAGTCGATAACCGATTACTGCAAAAAATTTTGAAATTGGTTTAAAGAAAAATATTTTTAGAAGAATATAATTGTAAGAATTGAAGTGTAGTTATAGTAAGAGAGACACACGATACTTAATACTGAAAGATTACAATTCAAGTTAATGAGGGTGGTGAATGGTTAGATATGCGTACGTTAAGTGTGCATACGACGGTAAATACCCACAAACATTTGTTTGCTGGTTTTCTTGAAAGGAGTTTTAATATCATTTTGGATTTATTAGTGTTTCAGTAATGTGGATATTCATGTATGTATGTGTGTATATATGTATGTATATATATCTATGTTTGTGTGTGTGTGTGTCTGCATCTTTGTAAGTTTGTTCTATGTATATATTATGTATTTGTTTACATTTATTTATATATAAATTCCATTGAGAAGTCAATTTATATTTTATTTATGAAGACTTTTTGTGAAAAATTTCCGGTAGCAATAACCACTATAACGTTTCATCTTGGTCACTATAGTTGAAAAAAATTGTTCTAATTCAAGAATTGCTGACATTTTTATCAATTTACAACAATTAATTAATGGATGTATAATTAAAAGCTGACTGTGTGCAGAATGATTAATTGTAATGAGATGGTGCAAGGAACGAAGGAAATGATTTTAGTTGGAAAAAAATTTCGGGAATTTCTTTGAATTTTTACTGAAATATTAGAAATTCTTTTGGATTTTTATAAGAACATTGCAAGCTTTCTTGAATTTTTGTGCAATGTTGGAAATTTCTTGAAAATCTTAAATACTATTTATGCAAGTGATAAAGTTGGAAAATAGGTTGATTTTTTCAGATGAAATTTAGATGAAACTTATTTTCGTAGCGATTAATTAAAAATAATTGCTGTTACTCATGATTGACTGTGGTGATCATTGTTATTGGAACAAGTAATGATGCAAGGAGGAATTTATGCTTATTTCATTTAATAATTTCATGGGTAATTATAATTTTTTTTAAAATTATTCTACCCCACAATAAATGATGAAATTGAAAATTCATCAAAGTAAATGGATATATGAATATAACGTGGAAACATGTGCAGTGAACGTTTAAACGTACGGGATATGTGTGAAAGTGAAAGTTGAAGCTAGGAAAGCTCATTTCGATTCAGCAGTAGGAGCGGAGTGAATGAGATGAGATAAATTGGCCGGCATGGAGATTCAACGGATGAGAGGTATTATAGTATACGAGATCCATCTACTTGTTTCACACTCTCTCTGGTACCATGTATGCCTGCCATGTGGTATTCCCGTGACTACATTGGTCGTGTCTACATCATTAAGTGCTGTCAGTGTGTGACAAACATTTTTACTACACGACGGTGAATTACTGCTGTCAATGAACAGGCGAGGTTATGCATAATATGTATTTATGTCTATGTGTGTGTGCGAGTATTTGTGTGTCTCTGTGTCTTTTTGACAAAACTTTATCGTATGAGCATGTACTCTTAGCATTGTATTTAAACGACGTGAGATTGTTTACGGTTTGAAATGATGTCTGGATCTCTTCCAGAAAACTGATCATTTTCAGTCATTTTTATCTATAATGCTCATTTTACCTTGCATGACTGGATGAATGAGTGGTTGATGGATATTTGAGTAGCTTGATGATGGTCACTCTTTAAACTGACCATTCTCATCGTCATCGTCATTCACAACTATCATTCATTAATTGGTTCCTCCTACCTTTGTCATTCATATAGGAGGTGGTCATACGAATCGACAAGGTGAAAATGTATTTTTGAAATCAATTGAATTTTAATTTTATGCAGCAATTTTGAGAAGTCATTAAAAATCATTTACCTATTGAAGTTAGATTCAGATCAATTTTAATTTTAAATACAGATTTTAGAAAATAGCAAAAGAATTGTGAATTTTTGTCTTTAAATTAATGAATTTCTGCATAGGCAGAAGCAAATATTAAAGTTGATTTAAATTCAATTTTAACTTTAAATATTGAAGTTAGAGGAAAGATTAGAGAAATTTTGATTTTATTAAATAAAATTTATAAATTAAATACAAAATGTCAAAGAACACACAAAACAGTGTATTCTGTTAATTCTTGCAAAGTATATGATGATAATTACTTGAAAAATAATTTTAAATTGCGTACGATTAGGTAAGGATTAAAAAAGATTTTTATGTTTGTAAAATTTCTGAAAACGACGAATCGTAAATGGATATGACTGATTTTGAAATAATTCTAGAATACATTTAGAAGATATGATTAATTAATGGAGTGAATGGAGAAGGTAATTTCAATTAAAGGAAAATTCCCAAAATTTTACCAACTTTCTCTTTTCATGTTATATTAATGACGTAGGGACGAGGGAACATGTAACAACTCATTAATTAATAATTAATAAATGGAAGAAAATGAAAATTGCGAAGTGTTACTGAAGTATTTGCTCCCGTATATATCAATGATAAGATTTAATAGAGGATTTTAAAATAATTTCAAATTTTTCAGCAACAAAAAAAATCACTAATTTTGGATAGATAAATTTTTTGGTTTTTTCAATGCAATTTTAATAATCTCAAATTGAATATTCTTAGTTTCAATTTCCCCATTTTTATCGTAATTTTTTTACAGTAGGAATTTGAATGATTTCATTGAGAATACAAGCATGAAACCTAAATTAATGAATTAATCAAGGCGAAGAGAAGACAGACATTAACGACTGAAGTTAGAAAGTTCGTATTTGAATGAGAAGAATCGAAATAATGGAAATTTCAGAGTATAATGACGTGAATCTCTATGGATAAACATATTTAATCAACTTTCTTCTCAACTTAGACTTCCTTTAAGGTTTTAATCAAATTTTATATAATTGATGGAAGGATAAATTGAAAGGTTTGAATGGCAGGGGAAGGGAAGTAATTGAGAGAGAGAGGATTAAATGAAAGAGAGAAAGGAAATAAGATGAACATAAATTAATCATTTCTGACGAATCAATAACATTTTTCATTAATGAAAAAGAATGGATGGTTTGGTAATAGAAATAAATTTAATAAATATTTAAAAGAATACAAATTATTGAAAATTTTTATAGAATAATTTTTAAAATTGACGTTTGCTGGTGTAAATTGCTCTAATTTATAAATTAAATTAGGCTTTTAAGGCAGAGTATATACAATTAAGGCTTTTTATCTTTTTTCAGTAAAGCATTTTGTATTATTTATTTGCTTTTATATGATATAACGTAAACAGAAGAAATGTGTTTCTTGTTTATATGAATTAAAAAATTGCGCATTTTAGATGTAATTATTATTTTTTTAATATATTAAACTTAAACTTTAAAGTTGATTCGGATCTGTTCAGAAATTTAAATACAATTATCATATGCATACCTCCATCTATATTAAGCGTCGCAGTAATGAGTGGCTTCTTCACGGTCATTCAAATGGACCGTCTGGATATGTTGCTGTTGTTGTTATTGGTGTCTTAGGATGAGTGTTATGATGATGTTGGTAGCAATGGTGGTGGTGGTGGTGGTAGCAGTAGTAGTAGTAGTAGTAGTAGTAGTAGCAGTAGCAGTAGTAATATTGGTAGTGGAGGTGGAGATGGTGATGGTGTGATGGTGTTGTTAGCAACAGCAGTAGTAATAGTAGTTAGTAGTGGTGGTGGGCGTTTGGAGTATTAGAAGTTATACAAAATTGTGAATTCTGGATTTGACAAAGAAGCACAGAGCACCCTCTCTTGGTTGGTTTGTTGGGATCAATATTAGCAGCAGAGTTTGAAATAGCAGTACGAGAAGATGGGTGAAAGAGGTGAAGATGAGAGAAAGGGTTGGAAAAGGGGAAGAGGTGTGGACAAACATCATGCCTCACGTACATTTGTTGTATATAGATTTATATCTCACATGTGTGTAATTAATTATTGCAGTTAGTTAAGTTCGAACATATTTGTTAAATGTAATATATTTTTTACATTTATGTATTTTACATATTTAAAGAAAAGGAAAGTTTAGATTTTAAGATACAAAAATGAAAGAGGAAACAATGAATGTGAAAAATTGGCGGATTTATATTTATTACATTTTGCAGCAAAAGAACTTTGCTTAATACGATTTTTTTTTGGCTTGCAATTTGTATTGGTTACAAAAAATAATATTTCATGATGGAATTTAAAAAATATTTACTTCAGATGATTTGTAAAGCTTACATGTTAGTTTAGATTGCTTACATACTACTGTACCATTGTTATTCTTCATTTGTAATACTTGAAAAATGTAATATTCGAATTGAGTTTGGTTATAATATTTTTTTTTTTGGATTTTTACAAATTTTTTCATAATCAATTGTGATAATATTTTAGTTAGGGAGATAAAATTGAAAATAGGATAAGCAATGAATTTTGGGTGAAAATATTTGTGCTTGAATCGGTTAATATATAAGCCTAAAATATTCTAATTCGTCAAACTTTGTCTTTCTACCCTATCCTTTTAGTCCCTCTCTCCATCTTCCAGTTATTTTTTTCTCATTGCTTCTCCTATATTAGCATCCTTGCTAGTCTTTCAAAAATGTAAAAGAATGCATAATTCATGTCAAATTTATCTGTCAAGCGTTAAAAATATTGTTGGTTAGAATGTGCGCAGGTGGAGAAATTTAATCCTAATAAATGCAATGCATTTTAATTAATATTCTGAATTTTAATTTTAGTTCATATCCTTCACTATTTTTATGATACGTGAAATTTTAAAGAAAATCATTTAGGATCACTTGCAAGGAAAATTATTGGTGTAAATAAAAACAACAATTAGTTTAGCAAAAATATTATTCATGATGTTTATAAAAAAGTAATATTTCCTAAAAATAAAATTATTTTTTGGCTTTATCTTTTCTTTTTATTAATTATTTTAATTGATAGTTTTGGGAATGAAAAAAAAAGAAGTGGAAAACGATGCATTTTTTTTTGCAGAACACTCATTATTAATGAATCCATTTTAGAAATGGAATAAATGAAAAAGTAAGAGGTTGTCAAGCTTCCGAATGTAGCATGTGTAATTAATTAGCTGACTCAAACATTACATAAGTTGCTTGTATGTTGCTCCCAACATTGAGATTTTTAAATTACATATCAAAATCTAGCAGCATTAATAGACCATTAAGCTTGCAAATATATGTCAGGATTGGAAAGTTGAAAGTGGTCTTTTTTTGTAAGACATGAATCAATTAATATATTTCGGATAACTTTTGTTAATTTGAAAAAAAATTGGAATTTTTTAAATCTTCATTTAGATAAATCTCAAGGACACCGGATTTATAGATTGACCAGTACATAGTACTAGATAGGTTAACAAAGTTGCTAAACTTTTCAGCGTTAGTGAATGATTTATTACAGGAATTCACAGTTGCAGTTAGGTTGCATAATTAATGAATGAGACACTGATTCCTTGATTTTGTTTTTCGCGTATAAAAGTTAAAATCCAGTTTTTTCAAATTTCTTTAAAAATTGAAATTTTTTTTACGGCGTGAAAATTATCTCGTTTTACTTATTGGGAAATGATTCAAAAGTCATAAGGGAATTAGCGATGCTTTTTTTTGGATACAGTTGATCTTTAAAGAAGGAAAAATGACAAAAAACTTGTAGAGAATTGAAGAATTTTTTGTTAATATCGCGTGAATTCGCGGGAAAAAATCGCAGACAAGGAACTGTTTTTAAAAATTTTTTTCATTGTTTTGTAATATTAATGTAAGTTGATGATCGATCTGTTCATTTCCTGTAATTTAACTTATGATAACATTTGTGGATGATGTTATCAAAGCTAATCGTTATGATTAATCAAAGTGACAGTTTAACGCAATATGTTGTGTGATATGTGCTTATTTTCTTTTGAATTTCATAGCGAACGCTGTTTATTTTTAAATGGACTTTCTTTCATTTTACCTTGACATCCTCAAAATTTAACTGGAAGCACTTTGAAAGCAAATGAAATGTATTCGAGAATGATGTTTAAACTATTATCCACTAGTGAATTTGAAGTGTGCTTTTACGAGGAGGGGAGAATTTGCGACTTTATTGCTGCCATTTGATAACACAACGATTATGATTATGATTATATCACTATAAGAAATATCTTTTTCAGGAAGTGCATTCAGTTGTTGAAGATCTCTCGGTAAGACTTGGAGCACTTGGTGAGAAATGGATGCTGTCAGCAATGAAAAAGCCGAAATATTTCGAGTTCACACCGGTCGAACTTTATGCCATTACAGAACGGATGAAATTAGCTGAACCAACAACAAATGGTGTGTATTTTTTTTTGTTTTCACGTAACAGTGAAATAAAGTTGATTTTTTAAGGTGACGAGAAAATGGATGTTACAAATTGTGTTGAATTTTTACATAATGTTCGAAATTTAAAAATTCGTGGCTGTCGTGGTTACGTTGGTGCTTCGAATATCGTGTGGAATGCCCTACCAATTAGTCTTAACTTGTGTAAAAATGTTACATCACTATGGGTTTGTTTTTACATTATTATCAATTATTTTGTTTGTAAAATAGTAAAATAAAACAAGTTATGGGTGAATCGTCAGTTAATTGGCATTTCAGCATTTGCAAAAGTTTCAGATATGTGATTTTGATGTATGCATGATTCATGACTTACATCCATTGCGGATTACATGTAAACGGGTCGTCATTCATTATTCTATGAAGAAACTTGCTGTTAGTTTTGTTTCAAAATTTTATTATTCAACTGTTATATTTATTGGAGGGTTGTAATTACGCATAACATAATGTAAAGAAGAAAATCATAGTTTCACGTATTGATTTTTTTAATCATAGAATACATTTCTTAAGGATTTCCTTGTGGAACCCGATGAAATGCTGCCACTTGAGAATCAAGAGAAATGGTCTGCTCTTGAAGAGATTGATTTTTCTTTCAATGAACTTGATCATATTGATGAAAGCATCGTAAGTTTTGATGGTTGAATGCAACTCATGAATTTAAACCGAATGAAGTTAAATTTATTGGGGCATAAACTATCGTACTGTTAGTTTAATTTTTTAACTTGTGGTTTGATATTATCGCCTTGTTTTTAGTTTATTAATTTGATGGAATTTTTGGAATATGTTTTAAAGTTATGCTGTTCAGGTTTTATTTGCAGACTTTGTTGAATATGGTGGAGAAAATAGACATTTCATATAATCTTCTCTCGGGTATTGGGGACCACTTGCAGCATCTCACATTGTTGACGGAACTCAGTCTTTCTCATAATGATATCCATGATTTGCAATCGTGGTATACCAAATTGGGGAATGTAAAACGTTTGTATCTAACTGGCAACAAAATATCTTCACTTAAGGGTATTTGTGCGTTTATCAAATTACAAGAAGAAATTGTGGCTGAGCTCTGCGTAATATGAATAATGTTTTAGTTTTCTATTCTAAATGGTTTTATGATTTTCATACAGCTTTTAGAAATATTTTTTTTTAGGATTGCATAAGTTATATTCTCTGGAGATTTTGGATTTGTCCAATAACATGGTGGCTTCTCTAGATGATGTTTGGCCAATTCGTGGCCTTCCTTGTTTAGAGCATTTAATTTTGCGAGACAATCCAATTCGACAAATTATCGAATATCGAATAAAAGTTCTGGAACTCTTTGAAGAAAGAGCTGCTGAAGTTGTGGATTTGATTCAAACTTTCATTACAAAATTTTGAAAAAATGACTTTGCTTTTTTGCTTAGACGATAACTATTGTTTACTCATTAAAAATTTTGAAATTTTGTTTAGAATATTCAGTCAAACGTTTATGAAAACCTATCTGAAGAGAATCGCCAAAAATAGCAATTGCTCGTCTCCTGAGATGTCATATCTCCTCATGTCGACTACCAAAATCCTAAATATCATTTGCATTTAATTATTCAGTAAATTATAGGTAAAATTAGACTGCAGAGAAACTGATCAACGTGAAATAGATACGATATCGGTTCGTTTAGCATTACGAAGAGCACGAGAAGAAAAAGAAGAGCAGTCTCGAAGAAATGTTTTGCTAACGGAAAAGGAACCAAGGTCAATTTATCATTTTTTTGCGTAAAAATTTTGTGAAATATTCATATTTGAGAACAATATCATGATAAATTTTGATAATACTTACATAATTAAGTAAGCAGAAATGATAAAATGTTGACTTTACAATCATTTACCATGGGATCAGTTTTTTAAGTTAATTAATTGCAGATCTTCCTCCAAAAGCGAGGTAGATTCTACACTCTATTTGCCTTGAAGAATTCAAAGTGGACTTGTATTTTTTTTCTTCAAATTAGTACTGACTTTGTGATGCAGAATTATTAAGACTTGTACTAGTTCCTATTGTATTATAGATTGAACTTTTATTTTTTTTTGTATTTTAATCTTTTAACTATGTCTTTCATGCATCATGCGAATAAATAATTTCTTTTACCTTTAAAAAAAATTTTAATTTATACCTTTTGGTAATGTTGAAGTTGTGTAAAACTAAATTTTTTCCCGTTGGGGCAACGTTTGGGCATAATAGAAACTGTATGGTTTTAGCTAGAGAAAAATCTTCCAATCGGGCTAGAACAAATTGGGAATATTTGGAGAATTTGTGAAATTTTGATATGTTGTCGTTCATATGCAAGCAATATACAAGCGAAAAAAAGCTGGAAGAATCAGTGATTTGTTCTCTTGAGATTTTTTTTACCACTTGGTTTAAAATTTATTTTGATTTCAGTGTTGTGCCATGTATAAATGTATTTATTCATTTTTGATTCGGTAAAATGCTTGCTTAATTGATTTTTTTTCATTTAAAATTGATAAAGATCATGATATTATCACGATCAGTTAATCGTACAGTTCATTCGAACAGAGACTTATTGCGGAAAATATCGGCAAGACATTCTCATAAAACAACTAATTGGAACGGAAACGATGATATCATTGGAATGTGGTTATTAAAGTGTTGTAATTCAATTGTGAAATTATCTGTTCAATTATTAAATAAACCTGAGTGATAACTTTCTTTCAAACGGAAAAAGGCTTAAATTCCGGAAATGATGATGCTAGATGATAAAAATCCTCAGGAAAATTCGAATTCGAAGTGTTTCCGAGCAGTCAATTTAATAGTATAATTCGTGATTGCTCATTTATCACGATTACCATTCAACTGATTTGGAAAGATTATACTTTGACAGTAACTGTCATCCTGAAATGATTACAGTTTAGCATCAAATGGTTTTTTCTAATTATTTGAAGTGAATTTTTTCTAGCTTGTTCAAATCATTCGATTGTTTAAAATGTGCCAAAACATTCTTCAGATATACTGCTGTAAACCACCGTACAACCATTTTCAAGGTGTAATTTTAGCAAGATTTTAATTAAGCTTTGGAAATTCATGGAAAATGAAATGACGGATGTAGTACTGAAAAGAGATTTACCAGATGACGAAGAAATTAGTGAAATTGGAATATTTCGATAATTGGGCTGAAATGAAATCGCTGGAGTTAAAATTTGCGTAAATCCGGAAAATGATTGATAGCAAAATGATCGTTGATCATTTATGTAAAAACAATGTATTTGGTGTTTCCGGAAATCGAAGTCTGATGGTATATAAGCAATATCTGGCTAAGAATTTTCCCATATGGTAGTTTCTAAACGGTAAGTTTTTTATCATTATCATTTTAATCATTATCATATCAGGATTATTTCTACTTCCTAGCGTTTGTCTCACGTGATTGTAGGGGTCCACTATTGTAGAGCGTCATCTCCACGTCACAGTTCTGTGCTTCGTCCATAAGCTAGAAACCGTTACTCGTGATTCGCATATACAAGGTCTTGTCCATGCACGTCATCGTTGGAGTACGCCCTAGCATTCATGCGACTGCGAATAGATTTGCCCGACC